>JABUQX010053905.1:0-27500 GCA_015478945.1 Trachelipus rathkii | reverse complement strand
GCCTCAAACCTAAACATACCTCGGGGATACATAAAAAAATACAACCCTACACTCTCACCCGAAATCTCAAACTTGATGAAGCAACAAAACTACTCAAAAAATCAGCACAACAATCGCAGCAAATTAAAGCACAAATCAATAATTTAAGCACACAAATTACAAACCTACCCAAAATACATACTTCAAATAATTTTTAAACCCATCTAGAAAAAAACCTATAGAACACAAACAATAATAGAATATGGAATATAATAAAAATATTAAGCAACGCAAAAAACAACCCAACTCCCACACACGAATCTATCAAAAATCCCAACACTTAATCTCCATAAACAACACACCAACACCCTCGCAACACATTTCGCAAAACAAACTCATAAACCCACCCACCCACCCACAAAATAAGAAAATAATAAAATCACTTAGAAGACCAAACAATAGAAATAAACCCAACAGATATTAAAAACACCATAAAGACCCTCAAAAACTCACCAGCAACCCGCCCAGATAACATCTCAGACATCCACATTAAACACCTAGGAAATACCTCACCTAGTTCACCAGCACCACCTCAAACAGTTCTGACAATTAAATCACATTCCCCTCACTCTGGAATAGAGCAATTATCATCCCAAAGTTAAAATCAGGAAAAAGACCCCTCAAACTCCTCTTCCTGTCGGCTTAAATCTCAGGCCCACACATAAAACATTATTCATAGCAATCAACATAAACAAGTCTTTCGACACAGTGCCCAGACACAATTTAATACACAAAATAATAAAATCAAACATCCCCACTAATTTAAAGAAATGATTATCAAAGTTGCTATCTGAAAGAACCGTTCAGATACAGATTAAAAAGATATCACGCACAGCAAATATTAAAAACATTAAAAAATACTATACCCCAAGAAGCAATACTATCCCCTACACTCTTAAACCTATTCACAGCAGATCTACCACAATAACCAAAAACAGACCACACAAACATAACAACCTACGCTGATGATGACATTACCATATCTACCACACACCAGAATCTAAACACAACATCCCTTCTAACCCAACAATACATCAACCAAATCAACCAGTCATGTTAGCATCACCAAACAAATCCTCAATTACACTAATCACAACAGACCGTCAACTTGGTAATACAAACCCCCAAATTTCCCTAAATAGCATCGCTATCCCACTAAACAAAATACCCAAAATTCTAGGAGTATTATTGGATACACACACATTAGACTTTCTCAAAACACATAGAAAACATAACAACATCAGCAAACAGGAAATTAAACATCCTAAGAGCCATAGTTTTCACTAACATCAGAAATAACAAACAGATTTCCATCATCATATACAAACAATTCATCCGCCCATCACTGAACTATGCTTTCACCAATATGACATCGTTATTAACCCGGGAAACATGAAAAAACTCAAAACAACTCCAAACAATACACTCAGAATTATAACAGAATGTACACTAACAACACACCAACAACTTACACGATGAAACAAAGATGCTACCCATAGGCAAAACATCTAGAAATGATAGGCACCCAATTTTACATTAAAACACAGTCACCACAAAACTAATATCACACTGCACACTCTAACCCCACTAATCACAGATTAAAACAACCTCCTAACAGAACAATATTTAAGAAATAGACCCAAATGATACACTAAATAATCACCCACCAGAAATAGCATTTGAATTAACTCCTTCATATAACCATCAGGCATCTTGTAAATTGAGAGATGGCGCATAAGCACAACACTGCAAAAATAGATTCATCATCATCATCACCAAACTACCTCAAATATCTGCACAAAGTGCAACCATCCCAGGAAACTGTGTATCATTTCTTCTTAGACTGTCCCTTTAACCATCATCCCAGAACAACCTGGGAAATTCAACCTTAAGCGATCTGTGGAGGCTGGCGGCAGCGGCTGGGTATCTTAGTGAGTGTGGCCAGCTGAAAGAAGAGAAGGTTAGTTAGGGGCGAGAAGGTATAAGGTTTGAAGCTCTCTATATATATATATATATATATATATATATATATATATATATATATATATACATGCTATATATATATATATACCTGCTCTCTCATATACTCTCTATATATAACATATATATATATATATATATATATATATATACAGCTCTTCTTTAATAATATATACATAACATAATATCATAATATAATATCCCATATATATATATATATATAATAATATATATATATATATATATATATTAATATAAATATAATATACATATATATAATAATAAATATATGTATATATGTATGTATAACTCCATATATAATATATATATATATTCTTCTTTATATAATATATATATATAATATATATATATGTATAACTATGTATATATATATAGTATAATATATATATATATTCTTTCTTCATAATAATATATATTTATATATATATAATAATAATATATATATATATATGTATATATACGCGCTAACATACTATATATATATATAAACACCCACCGTAACATATATATATATATATATATACATATATATCCATATCATCGTCATCATCATCGTCATCACCACCGGATTCCAGAAAGTGCACATGTGGATAATAAAACGGCATGCTACTTGCAGAACAGAAGAAAAGTGATACCACATAGAAGAATATATGACAGCGCAGAGTCGTAAAGAGATCAACCTTACCGCCCCCTTTATAACTTTTAGTGCAGTCAAAAAAATCTACCCTAGACCTTCACACGGATCACTACGGACTCTCTCACTAGCGGCTGCTCGTCAATGTAGGGGTTCATCCCAGGCCCAGGTGGGCACAACTATACTCCCTGCAAAAATCACCATTCACTCCCCTATTATGCACGCTCTGCTTCTCGCTGCTGACTCACATTTCTCTCACCAGGCATTGTTCCTTTGCTGACTCAATCAAGTTTTCTTCACCATCTACCTTGGCTGATTAGTTTCCCGGCACTCTGCCACACGCTCCACTTGACAATGGGCTATCATTCATCTTTTTCCATGTCGCTCATCTCAATAGTACTCAGTATTCTCTCGTTTACCTATTCCCTGGCTGCTCCTGTATACAGTTTATTCTCATTTATCAATTCTTCTCTCACACACACACTAACACACATCTACAGATCCCAATGATGATATCTGAACACCTTTACTTTGAATCATACCTCTTATTCAGACTACACTTAGTCTCACGGTGCATGTCATCCGTAAGCACAAATGCAAAAACAAAACCGCAACTATCAATAAAGCAAGAAAGTGAAAAATTTGTAATATGTAACTAATATAGAACAAAGATGGTACAGCTTTACCTGCAGAATGAGAAAACCCCAAATTGAATTTAGTGAAAGGTTAGATCTGGTTTACAGTTTAGTTCTGAAAGGATGAATTAAAACAAAATAACAGGCTTTAATGATTGAATTACAGGGATGGCACTAAAAAACAATCAAATAAAAGAAAAAAATCAACTGATTTTTTTTTAAAAAAAAATTTATTTTTTTGGAATTTTTTTTTTTTTTTTTTTAAATATTTAAGTGATTTATTTCAATACGAAATAAAAATATATTAATAATATTGCCAACAGGCCACCTCTGTTTCCATTTCTATTCTATTATTAGCAAGGATCATGTTAAACAGGTTTCTTTTTTTTCTGATGTAACATTTATCAATGCAAATATCATCCAGGGTGGTACACTATTCCAAAAGTGTTTTGTATGTAATCACGGCCCCCACTTATTTCACCATTATAAAATTGTCCCAGATTCTAATATCTGGAAGTTAGCACACAAGAGATTGTTATTAGTGTTGAGGAATTTCAACGTAAACCATTACATTATTATTAACCATATATAGGTCATGCCTCTTTCTAGTGTTGCTGCTTCATTAATGTCATAGATATGAAGGCTATTTTAGATTTTGAATTTACATAGATTGAATAAATCACCTCAAAATTAATACTATATGGATTTTAAAAAGTTTGTTTTGCAATTATTTTTTCGCATGACGTCACTAATCTTAAAAAAATCAAAAAAATAACCAACCCTGTTGGATTATAATTGCCAATGCTATTGAAGGTTTAAAATCTGAGAGAAATTCACTGAATCAGGTAACGCTTCAATTAAAGATGCTATTCCACTAACGAAATCATAAGAACATGATGATAACTACCAGCTTTGTTTTAAGATCATATCAATAAATTACCAGGTGAAAATTCTATCTCCAGGATGTCAGTATTCTTGGATATTTGGGATCAAGGTATACAATAATCATAGCTTGCGTGACAATATTACATTGATGGACAATATTGTTCAAGACTGAAATTTAGTTCGACAGGAAGAGTCAACATAAAAAAGTTTGAGAATCAGCACTCAAGATAAAAAATGAAAAAAAAAATAATGTAATTCCTCAGCAACTGGTGCGAGGAATTTTCTTTTGGCGTTAAGCAGTGACAAAGTAGGAGAGAATGAACCACAAAAATGTTGATAAAATAGTTGGTTTGTATCAGTGAAAAATATTAAAAAATTGCAGAGACACACTATTCTATAGAATTTGTGGAAGATATATGAGAAAAAATATTAGAAAATGAGTCAACTTGCTTGGCTCTTATCTAGTTTATTCCCCTAGCAGCGTCCGAAGCGATCGTTTGTTTAACGGCTCAAATATAGTACACGATGAACGACAAAATAAACCTGATCATGAAATGCAGACGAATTTCTTGTTTTTTATAACACAACTTGCCAAGAATGTCAAATGTTAAAGTACATGTTGTAACCATAGCTACAAAGGCGGTTTTTTTTTTTTTTTTTTGGCTCCAGCTCCATCATTTTAAAACTGGTTCCAGCTCTGAACCCTTATATTTATAATAAACTGTTTTTCATAGTAAACTTTTTTGATTCCACTCCACCAAATTTTTTTTTGATCCGGCCTCGTAGACCAGATTATAATCTCATATGTGGCTGGACATTGAGGATGACTATTGGTGGGATGCATGATGAATTGGGCTGTTGTTCCCTTTTCTGGCAAAACGTTCAGTTCATATCAGACAAATATCTATTATCGTATAGGCAGATTAGCCCAGATGTTGATTTTAAAATGCCAGTTGTCATTACCGCCTTAAAATAAATGACGCATCCAAAACATCACAAATACATACTTTTAACCTAATACGAATGTTATAGTCCCATAACTCGCAAATTTAATTAAATAAATTTTGATATCAATTACACCATTAATGCTTATGATGCTTAATTTAGGATTACAGGTTATGGATGTTGTTATTCATGATGTACGTTTACAAAATTTCTGCGTTTCTCTCATTCATTTTAATTTTCAGGACTGTCATGGTAAAAATAACTTCAACAACGAATTGGAAGCAGTGTTTAATTCAGACTTTTTTTCAGGGCTGCGGAGTCGGAGTCGAGTCTGGAGTCGTGGAGTCAGTTGCAATTTCTCCAGAGTTTCGGGAGTCCGAGTCCGGAGTCGGAGTCGGAAATTCTGTGCAATGGAATATCGGAGTCGGAGTCGGAGTAGAAAATTCCCGTGTACTGTAGGGGAGTCGGAAGGTCAGAAAATTCCTGTATATTGTAACGGGGGTCGAAAAATGATCCGGAGTGCAAAATTTATAGAAAAAATATTATTAATTATTATTATTATATGATTATTATATATATTATTATTATATTATTTATATAATTATATTATCTCATTATTATTATATTATTATTATTATTATTATTATTATTTATTATTATTATTATTATTATTATTATTATTATTAATTATTATTATTATTATTATTATTATTATAAACCCTCCTAGTCTACCCCTCTCGCTAAAAGCAGTAATCATTAGCGCACCTAATTCTCTTATTAGACTTGTTAATTTTTAAAATGGCTGGTTTCATCTAAATAAATAAAAATTAAAAAATTAATTGCATCTATCATGGTTGATACATTTGTTCTCCGCAAATACTGAAATAATATTTGTTTAGTCATGTATTTGGCGCTGCGCCTGCATCTTCATATCTTACTTAGATGTAGCGGCATTTTGATTTGGCTATACCCCCCGCGGGCACAGGATGGCCGGGATAGGGTTGTATTTTAATAAAATCCACCTATCCGCGGATTGGAAGATGAGGATTTTAAGTCTTAGCCACAAGGACTATCAATATATATTTATAATATATAATATATATTATATATATATTATATATACTTATATATAAATATATACATCCTATATATTATATATATATAACTATATATACTATATATATATAAAATATATATATACTTAGTAATAATTATGTAAAAGTTAACCTTTAAAGCCCACACGGAACAGGGAGCTCGGATCAAAAAAAAAATTCTGACATGTGAGATGGCTACACATTATATCAAAAACGTTTGAGTGGTCGAAATGAAAAAAAAATTTATATCTCAAAAAAATACAATAGCTACAGCGGAATTTAAATTACATTTTTGGAATACAAATCCTAAACAAAATGGTAAAAATTTCAATTTATACTTTGGAGAAAATGTAAAAAAAAAAAAAGATTTGGATTGCTTAATCCAAATTATCCCATAATATAAGACGATTAAAGCCTATTACGAACCGAATCGATACGTCCAGTTATGGCGATTTCCGACGTAGCGTAAGTACTTTTATTTTGTTTTGTTTTTTTTAATTAAAAGAATACCCCAGATCGGCTTGGATCTATACCCGCACCGATCGGCAGGAGACGTCGGAGGGTTCTCTCAGGCCTTCCGGGGAAAACTACGGAGATAGGACTATTTCCCTCCTCCGGGGCCAGGGTTCTCCGGGAGACCCCCCCTGCTTATTGGATTTGGGTTGATTTGTCGCAGGAAGGTTTCCTCCGCCCCTCCACCTACGGCGCGGAGCCATTCGTTGAGGGGGTTATTTATATCATTATAATGGGAAAAAATACCGTTCCCCCCCCCGTGTCTTCACCCCGTCAGAGTCGGGCATTTGAGCCCCTAAACATTGCCGTGTTTTGTCGATCCTTTTCACTCTTTTGTTTTAATCTACAAAATAAATATATATATGATATAGTAATATAAAATTTCGCCCCTAGAACAGGTAAAAAAAAAAAAAAAAAACAAAAAAAAAAAAAAAAAAAAAAAAATTATTTCGACCCCAAATAGAAACATCTTAATTTATGTTTATCATAGATGCTACCCCTTTGTGGAAAAAATTGTTTTTTGATGCCGAGCCCCGTTCCGAGTTGGGGCCTGCTCGTTAAGTAACTTGTTCTATAAATATTTTTATATTATATAATATAGTATATTATATATATATATATATATATATATATATATATATAATATATATATTAATAATATAATAATATATACTATATATATATTATATATATATATATATATATATATAATATTAATATATATAGATATATATATATATATATATATTTATATATATATATATATATATATATATATATATATATAATTAAATCTATACTTTCTATATATATATATATATATATATAGTATAATATTATATATATATAGTGTTGATCTGAACAGTTCGTCGACGAACATTCCAGGAATGCAAGCGTTTGTTGAGTTCCTATCTCGGTTAGCTTGCATAAGGGACACGTGTTTTCTAAGTAAAGAAACCACGTGTTTCTAAGATACGCTAATTGCTTTTACTGATAACGGCTCGGTCGTTCTTATTTTTATTCGTTTAATTTACTTTTATATAAATGAAAATTAACGAATAAAGTCAAATAAATAATTAAAATAAATTAAAAAAAAAAAATTTAAATTATATATATTTATACCTGTATAAAGTCTCCCGCAAACTGCTCCCCAACCACAGAGCCCGTTAGCGCCCGCTACCGCACCGCACCGCACCGCATGCGCACCGTAGCGCACCGGATTGGGACGGTAATATTGAAGTTTTCTATTATTATTGTATTATTATTATTAACTATTTTATTATTATTATTATTATTATTATATTATTATTATTATTATTATTATTATTATTTAATTATTATTATTAGAAATGATATTTTTAGTTAAGTGACTCCGGCTCAGCCTATGGCTCCGACATATATACTACAATGGTTCGAGTTTTTCTTCTCATATACGTTCATTTGTTGAGTAGATAACCTTATAGGTAACATGTTGAACTAATAAATTGTAAGCGAATGATACATTAATTTTGCAGACAGTTTAACGTAAACAATTAAAAACAAGAATGGCGTAGATAAAAAATTTGAGAAGAACTAAAAGACTTGAAATAATAGAAAAAAGAAGATTAGCGGGTTATATTTAACATATAAAAAATGAACTTGAAAGTTAAGAAAATCGGATGCAGGGTAGGGATAAATTATAAGAACAAGAATGGAAATAAAAAAATAAGAACAAAAAGTTTGCATATGACCTTTTAAAATAATAAAAAAGAACAGAAGCACGTCCCACAATTTTATAAATTTCTAATGTACTAATCTCGTCGCCGCCTTGGTTAGCCACACACATGCGTCTTCTCATTGATAGATATATATATTTATATATAATATGATAGTCCTACTTTACTCGTAATAAGGTATTTTTATATTATAGGGAATCAATCCCATACCCCCCTTAATAAAAATCGATATATATATATATATATATATATATATATATATATATAAATATAATATATTATATTTCCAATGATCTTGCAACTGCATTAAGACTAAGCAACTAGTGTCACGTGTATAACAATGTAAAGAAAAAGAAAACTGACAATATGTAAAGCAAGGAACTGGGTTCCACGAGACCCCAATATAAAAAACAACTGGGGTTTAGTGACCCATTATAAAACAAGGCAACTGGAGTGGTAACGCTAAGCTTCATTATAAAGATATAAAAATTAACCTTCATTGAAGGGTGAAGTGAATCCAATGTAAAGAACAAGAACTACAATATTTAATAGAACAAGCAGTTGGGGCTGTCACTGACCCATTATAAAGACCAGCAACTGGGTCACTTACTCCCATTATGAAGAAACAAGAACTGGTTGGATAGACGTGAGCCCCAAATTAAAGACATATGCACAGCTAGGGTCACGAGGGAACGCCAATATAGTAAAAAAATTATTTTGATAACTGAAAAAATATAAGAACAAGCGCACTAAGGGAGGTCAGTGGGCTCCTCAATATATATGAACAAAACTTTTGAGATGTTCAAATATTACCGAATTAAGAAATCGTAGACCAAGCGAATGGACGTTGGTCACGTAACCCATCATCTCAGAAACCAAGAACAGCAGAGCCGAATAGCATCGCCACGTAAAGTACCCGACCAAAGGCGCGGCAGATATTGAGAATCATCCAATTATAATATATTATATTAAGTATTATATATAAAATATATACTATATAGTGTTTATACATCAGTTATACTATATATATATGCCACTGCTATATAATATTATATATTAATATAATATAATTATATATATTAGGTATATATATATAATTATAATATCCTATAATATATATGTATAAAAAAGTTTTAAATAAAACAGTGCGTATATTATTATATTATATATAATATATATATATAATTCTCACAACAAGAGCGAGTTAATCTGTACAACTGCGATTAAGAACAAGCAAACTAGTGTCACGTTGATAACAATGTAAAGAGAAAATAATAAGCCATACTTACAAATTATGTAAAAGACGAGGAACTGGGTTCAGGCGATCAACCTCAAGCCAACATTCATCACGACCTATGAACAATAGAGCAAAGAACAACAACGGGAGTAACGACAGACGTGAACACCGTCGTAGCAGTAGTGCACCGAGAGCAATCGTCACATGCTACAGATGTTGAAAGAGAGGGCACTTGGCACGTGATTGTAGAGCACCTCCTTACTTCAATAATAGTGGCAGAAATTGTTATAATAATAAGCAAAGGGAAGATGGAAGAAACATGGCAGCGAATTATAAAGAACAAGCAACTATTGTCCGGAGACCCCCAATTAAAAACAATAGCAAACTGTAAAAAAATATCACCCGCAACAAAGTCACTGAGGGTGCAGGTGGCTTCAATATTAGAAGAACAGAAGACGTAGGTCGAATAACCCCAATATGAAGAAAAGGTAAATGAGGTTACGTGATCCCAATATCAAGAACAAGCAACGGCAGAAGCCAAATTTAAAGACCGAGAAAGTCACTAATCCTTCCGAGTTAGGGCCAGTGCCACCTTATTAAATTACTATATATAATAGTATGATATATATTTAATATAGTTATAGCTAGTTCTTTAATATTATATTACCGCAGTATATCTGAAATATAAAAAATATTTAGATTTGTATTGGAAAATAATTGTCAAAATCAGTATATAGTAATTTATACTATATATATATATATATACGTAAATAGTATATAGAGGATTTTTATATAATTATTAATGATTGTATGGAAAGGATGAAAAATGAATAAAGAAGGAAAGATATATATATATGTAGATAGTAATTGATATATATATATATAATATATATATATATGAATAAGTGGTATATATGTAATATCTGATACTCATATAATATATATATTTCCCAAAGTATCTGGCAACTGCATTAAGACCAAGCAACTAGTGTCCATAAATATGTAAGAAAAGAAATGACAATATGTAAAGCAAAGTAAGCTGTGAAGTATCACGGTTGCACCTCAATATAAAGAATGAAGCTAGACTGCGACGCTACGTGTAAAATGACTAAATATATATTGAAGGAATTTATAAACTGGGGGATGGGTAAGGCTGATCCATTATAAAGAAAAAAAATGGGTGTGATAGTGCTCTCGAATGTAACGAAAAAGAAACTACAATATAGAAACAAGCAGTGGGGTCACTGAAATCACCTAGATATAAGAGACCAGCTCACCATAAAGTGAGTGTCACGTACCCCTAGTATCGTTTAAGAACTCACATAAAATATGTGTATTGGGTGTAACGTGACCAATATAAAGAACAGCAACTAGGCTGTCAACCGTGAACCCGCCAAGGTTTATCTCGAGAAAAACATGAAATATATGAGGTAACTCTAAGCTCGGATACCGATCACACTGAAAAATAAATAAAAAAAAGACATACCAGATAAAAAAAAAAATAAAACCTCAAAATAATATTGAAAAAATAACAAAGTCAAAATGGGAGATCTACCGTAAACCAATAAATAATACAAGATACAATAAAAAACACTAGAGCAAGTAAGCACAATTTATAAATAGACATTTACAATAAGTCTAAATCACTTTGCTTTTTATGTTTAAAGTTAGAACCCGTTTACAAATTTCCGTACTTTTATACAATCATTAATATCCTCATAATAAATAAGCTAATAGTATATAAATCAGTTTAAAATCTATACGCAACCATTTCCAGCCATCCCTCCTGTATTAAACCAATTCGCTTGAATAATCTATAAATACTATTGTATATCTATTATGATCTTAATCTTATGTTATAATTCTAATATTTGATTCAAGGTCAAAAAAATAATATATTTTTTATTACTAATAATTTGTAACGTATATAATATTAGAGTTAATACATTATAAAATCATTATATATAGTTATTATAATGATCAAATATAAAGTATTAATATTCCCATTATAATAACCATATCTTAGAGCATCTTAAATCCAATTAACCATTCCTTAGATCTTAGAATAACTTTTCTTATATATATTGATATATTATATATATTTATTATGTACATTCACAGTTCTATCTATTAATCTAGTAATAAATTATATATAAGTATTCATTTTTTATGGTATAATATATAATCATTAATGTAATACATTATAATAAAATATCAAGTTCTTATATTAACATAATAAAAGTATCTAATTATGTATGTATACTACTATAATTATCTAATACATATTATTCCCAGATTGTATCTGGCAACTGCCCCATTAAGCAACAAGCAACTAGGTCCACGTTAGATAAACATGTAAAGAAAAAAGAAACTGACCAATAGTAAAGCAAGTAACTGGGTTCACTTGACCCGAAAAATATAAAAGAAAAAGCAACTGGGTAAACGTACTTAACCCTATAAGTATATAGAAACAAGCCCAATACTGGAGCATCATCTGATCACTATGAATATAATGTACACGGCAAACTCCAATAGATAAAGACACACAAATCGGGTTAAGTGACCTCTAGACTATACAAGAGACAGCTTGTTGGTAACACGTAACGCCACAATGTGAAAGAGACCAAAATCAAACTTAGGAACACGAGTCACATAACCCCAAATATGTGAAAGCAGTAAAGTACTTGAGAACAAAAGAGTAAACGTTGTACCCCCCACCGAATATTATAAACAACAAGCAGACCTGAGGTCAACGAGTACAATATAAAATCAAGAAACTGAAAATATAAGGACACAACGGGGTCAGGTGGCCTCAAATATAAAGAACCAATAGGTCCCAAATAAACCATAACATTATTGCGAAAAATAGACAGAGGAACCAGAATTTAGGTCATACGTTAACCCTCTTATCTCCTAACTTATAGATCAAGCCCAAAGCAGCAGAAAGCCGCCAAATTTAAAGAACTGCAGAGAGAGCTTCCCTAACACATCCCTTTATCTACGAAGTTAGCCGATGCCACTGTACAAAATGTTCTAATATTTCACATAATTAGCATATATATAATAATGATTAATATTTATAATACTAAAATATTTTAAAACAACATATATATATATAAAAGTTTTAAATTTATCTATATGTTAGAGTTTGCCAACCGGGGTCAACATGAACAATAATTAAATAATATATTTCTATATAATACGCTATATACTGTTTAACATAAATAATAGTTTAAGTTTACACACACTGATTTATAAAAGCTAACATAATTTATATCGTTACTTATATATATATATAGTATATAATTATAATTAAACTTAAGTATAAAAGATAATAATAGTCTAACAAATGAACCAAAATAACCTATATACACCAATATCTTATACACAACGTAATATGTTATTTATAATCTATATATATATATATAAGTTAAGCATTAACAAAATTCCACACTTAACGTACCCAGTAATATAATTTATAAGTTAATAGCTCATTTCAGTTAATTGCAATAAAACTATGATAAACCTATATATTTCTTTACTTTTTCATATGATATAAGCTAATTATTATACTCTACACAGTATATATACTTATAAATACTAGTATTACTTAATCTATATTTAATCTTTACCCAACTGTTATCTGGCCGAACTGCATTCACAACAAGCAACTAGGTCACTGATAACAATGTAAAGAAGAACTTGACATATGGTAAAAGCACAAGTAACTGTGGGTTCAACGGTTAGACCTCAATATAAAAGGAACTAAGAGCAAAAACCTCCCACAAGAACACACACACCATTGTATTACAGAGTGACCCCCATATACTAAATTACGCAAATCTTGAAATTTACTGAGTCAGGATAACGGCCAGTATAGAAGCCCGATCTATGATACGATAGATAAAAAAAAATGTGTGTCCAGGCGTGCGAAGATTCTCCAATGATAGAAAGAGGAGCAAGTCAAGCTAGGTCCAACGTAAGATCCACCCCAAATAAGAACAGCGAACTGGGGTCACATACCCATATGAAAAGAACATCTTACTGGCCGTAACATGAACTAACGAAGTAACGTGACAATACCTCCAATCTCAAAAGACGCAGCAACAAAACATAGGTACCGAGACCCCAATAATAAAACACAATTCAAGATAACTAAAACAGATACTTTACAACAGGAAACCAAGACCTACAATGGGTCAGGTAACGGCCAACTCAATATAAAGAAACCCAGAAACTAGGTGTGTCAAATAAACCCAAAATGATTGTGCACCAACAACTTAAAATGCGAGCCACGTACCGATAATATATCTCCAAGAACAAGAGGCAATACAGCGTAAAGAGCCCACAAATATGCTCCTGACGAAACCCAAAGACAAGTACCTAAATCCCTTAATTAGGCAACTAATAAAAAAGTGTGAGTAAATACATACCTTAAAATCTTACTTTTTCTTATAAAATGACATAACATCTAACATATTAACGGTTAATCTTACTAATACTGACATCTAATCAAACTTTATTTAGACAAAATAAAATTTTAATCATAATATTTGTATTAGTGGCGTATGAGCTATAAGCCTATTTATAATCCTTATTGTTCGGATAATCAACGATAAATATATTATACTATCTGAATTACTGTTAAATAAATGATATCCTTATCTATATAATACATATTTTCCCAAAAAGTAATCCTGCGCTCAAAATGCCACAATAGAAAATCACTCAAAACTAGTGAACTAAGAAATGTCACGTAATAATGATAACTCGAGAATAGACACAAAAAGAAAAACCATAGAAAACAAATATAGACACTTAAGCACTATGAGCTGAAGCATAAGATCATACTGGGTTTCAGGTGTGACCCTCATACATTAACAACTCTAAAATGACAACACAACAAACTAGGGCTTATCGTGTACAACCACCTCTATTAAGAAGATAAAAGCAAAACTTGAGCAACTTAACATATGCTATATGCAAAAGCAACTGGGGTAACGCGAACCATTATAAAAGTATATCTTACAAAAATTGTGTTGTGCGAAGATGACTCCCAATCTAAAGACCATACTGGAATATATAATATCTATACAATTATAACAAGAACAAGTCAGCTGAATCTGTCTACATAACCGATCACTTAAAGTAAAAACACGTCAACTGAGGTGCACCCAAACCCCCAAATATTGAATGACGATCAAGGCAACGGCTTAACCTTGAGACGTGACCCCAATATTAAAGAACAAGCCTAGGTCACCAGACTCCTCATACATTAATAAACAAGAAACAAAAACTGAAATTACCAACGATAAGGAACACCATCTTGGAGGGGTCAGGCGTAAGGCCGTTTGGGGGGGCGGTAACCCCACTTCCCCAAATTATAAGTTATAAATATATACCCAGATAAACAAGGGTTCAACATACCACCCGATAATTTGAGTATTAAGACAAAGAAAAATGGGTCTATCGAACACGTATAAATATAATCAAGAACCAAAGCAACAGTCACGCTCTCAACACTATACAGCTAAACAAGCAATTAACAAATCTACAGAGAACTTGCGATGAGCAAAATAGTTCACCAAACTAATAACACATCCACCAGTTTTATATTATTATATCCCCCTAAAATCTATAATAACTTAATATATATAAACATATATAAATAAAAATCAAACATTGTCACTTAATACCTAAAAAACATATAATCATAATAAAATAATGTTAAGTTTTATAATGAATATATATATATATATATATTTGTATAATAATAAAATAATCATTATATAGGATAATAACTAAATGTACTATATATGTATAATGAATATAAGTATTATATTATACCATATTTAAAGCTATTGAATTAATATAATATATATTACTTACCGTGTATCTGGAACTGCATAAGAACATAGCAACTCAGTGTCACGTTACTATAACAATGTACAAGAAAAAGAAACTGACAAATATATAAGCAAAATTATTACGTGACCCTCATTAAAGAAAAAGCAACTGGGTTAACGTGACCCCATTAATAAGAACAAGCAACTGGACCGGTAACGCAACATTATAAAAAAGACAAATGGTGTGAAGTGACCTCCCAATGTACAGAACCCAAGCAAATTTAACAATATATAAACACATGCACGCCGGATTCATAGTAACTCCCCCTATAAAAGAACACCCCCAGCAACTGGCGATCACCTAACCCACCAATATGCAAGAACCAAGCAACATGGAATCTAAAAGTTTAAAACGTGACCCAAAATATAAAAGAACCAAGCAAACTATGGATCACGAGACCCACCACAAAATAATACAAACCATAACACCCGAATCCTCCGTACCCTGCTAGAATCCACCGTCAACAAGCACATGGCCTTACCCGGTCCAGTGCCTCAATATATACCCGTACAAGAACCAGAAATCTAGGTCAAATAACCTCCCAATAAGAAGAACATAATGAGTGCAATGTGTTTCATCGTGACCCCAGATATCAAGAACAGCAACAGCAGAGCCAATTTAAGACCGAAACAGTACTAAACCTTCGTAAGTTTCGTTAAGATGCTCCACTTATAAATCATTAATGATTAACAGGTCACTATACCCTAATCTTATATTTAATAGTTACCATTTCGTGAGATTTAATGCGAATGTACGACGATTTAAAAAATTAAAGTTCTTTAACTTAAACTGGTGTATTACAGATTTACCAAGAATATACCTTTATACGTTAACCAATAATCGATATAATATATAAATAATATATTACGTAAAACTCATTATTGTTATTTCACATTAATAATAAAGCAAACATATCAGCTAACTTCCAGAACTTAGAAAATATATAATATATATTATTACGCTTCATCCTTATTATAACAAAACATATTCTACAGCTATTACAACGAAATTATTTGCATTCTGATATTATTATAAATCGAAAATAATAATTTCACTAAGATTATTTTCCCCACTATATACTCTATTGACATCAACCTAGTGATCCACTCAAGCAACTGTTGATTCCACTGATAATATGTAAAGAAAAAGACACTTACAATATGTAAAGCAAGTAAACTGTGACGTACGTGACACCTATCCACAAGCGTACAAAATTAAACGTGAGAAAAAAGTCAACTGGATTGCATTCAACTCTGTTGACTCTATTATGAAAATATCACAGCATCCTCTAGAGAGGGTAACTGCCCAGTCACCTATAGATAAAAAAATATATGGTACGTGAAGTGGACCAACGTAAGAACAAGCAACTCGGTAAGCTACCTACTTACCGAATATTAATCATAGAACCGCCAAGCTACTGGGTACGCTAACAGCCAATATAGAAGAAACAAAGCACGGGTAACGTGACCCCAATATAAAGAACAAGCAACTAGGGTCACGAGACCCCAATATAAAAAAACAAGAAAATTGAAATATACAAGGAACCAAGCATCATGCATATTTCATCAGTTATCATAAATCAAATATTAAAAGAAGCCAACAAAAAAAATTGGGTTCCATAAATTAACCTCTCAATCTATATTGACGCAGAAAACAGCCTAGCAGTAGATTAGTGTCGACCTGTAAACCAATATATCAAACACCATAGCCAACGAGAAGCCCAAAATTTAGATAGAATCCTCCGGTCAGACAAATATTAAAAAACTTCCCGATATATTAACATAGCTGAACTTATAAAAATTCATTTTATATATATTAAGTAACTAAGGTTAAAATTATAATTGATACATCGAGCCAACTTAGCACAACTTATAATCATCCACTTAAAATAAACTATAATTTAGTATCTTATAATAACATATAATATATATATATATTATCACCCCCTTCCCACATACTTAACACCTAGTAATATAATTATACGTTAAACTAGCATCAATTATGCTATATAACTATTGTGAACTGTTAATTTTAAGTTATCCATTTTTGATAGGTTAGAAAATAACCTATAATAATACTAATTATATATAATTACAAAATTATAATAATTTTAACTAAATTTGATAGATACACTATTATATATTATATAATTTAAATTTTAATATAATTAACAATTAAATATTATATTTATAATTTAACTTAAACCACGTAGCTAATTATTAATCATTTATACAGTAAGCTTATATTACGAGATAATCTGTAATATCATATAATTAATATCAAAAAGTTTTGAAATCCTACAAATAAATATTACATATAAATCATAATAAAATAATTATAGTTCTATAATTAGAAACTAAAAATTCATCATAGTGTAATATTTAATATTGTTAATTTATAAGTTACAAGATTTTATAGAATCACAATTTAAATAAAATCAAGATAATAATCTTAAGTATAAATATTCAAAAGCCATCATAAGTACTCCACTTCCCCACCTCACCTTTCACCATCTCCCCATTGTAATTCATGCCTAAGGATCGCATTTAAGATCCCATGCAACTAGAATCTAGCTTAATCTATGATCCATGTCATATTTCGAGTATCATTTCGATGTACATCGTTAATAACCAATGTAAGAAAAGAACCATATCAAATCACTCAAAAAGCAAATAAAGCTTTGGTTTTCAGTTTCATCAATATAAAAGAAGGCCACATGGGGTTAAATACTGACCCTCACTATAAA
Organism: Trachelipus rathkii; assembly: GCA_015478945.1. Taxonomy (NCBI): domain Eukaryota; kingdom Metazoa; phylum Arthropoda; class Malacostraca; order Isopoda; family Trachelipodidae; genus Trachelipus; species Trachelipus rathkii. Next base: position 9,149 of record JABUQX010053905.1, on the reverse strand, counting down.
ACCATCAACAGAGCCCAAACCTTGAGTATGCTAACCGTAACAATAGTTTTTACGATTAATAAAGGCTAACGTATTATCATCGCACCTTGAACTAATTTAAAAAAGAATAATAAATAAGTGGTTACAACGAGTCGACAAAACAGTAACACACCATTACGTACGAATAAAACTTTTGAAGTCCTCCCCAATTTGATTACGATTACAGACAAAACTTCCTTTCCCCGCAATAATCTTAAAACAACCAAGGCAACAGTAGTAACGTACCCACTATAAACAGACCCAGCAAACTGCGCTAAACTTTCGCTACAAAAAAACGGTACCGTAACCCCCCAATAATACTTGAGAAAAAGACTATTCCAAGCACTTTTTTCCAGCATATCTAACTACCCCAAATAAAGAACAAGAACTAACGAGTATCATTGTTGAGGATCACTTTAGCCCCCCAATATAAGAAAATCAAAAGACAAGCCTGAAATTAAAAAAATCATAAGTCCAACTCGAGTTAAAAGTATTAGACCAAAATCCATTTATAGCAGATAACCCCAGCCTGTCGTAGGAGTAAATATAAACCACTTATACTATACGAAAGTAATAAGGATATCTGAAGGTCAGCTATAACCGACACCCTATTATTCCTTAGAACACGACTCAACTTGCCCAAAAGCCCAATTACAGATAAAAAAATAAGATTAATTATAAATATTCCCGACGAAGAAAATTCGATCAATAACAGTACGCTACGTGAGAATATGTCTATTAAGTAATCTATACCTCCAAACGCTATATAAATACAATTAAATCTGCAAAAAATATATGACTAATCTAATTAAGTTTTTAATACAAACTAAATTAAACATAAAAATAACAAAATTTATATTATATATATAGTAATTCTAATACATAATATAAATAAATAATATTTCATATTGAATAAATTATATTATATCATAGTAAACCGTATTATTTACTGATTTTAAAATGTGCGTGATAATAAGTATTTAAATGTGATAGATAATATAGATCTGTAATATCAGTAAATCAATAATAAATACCATCATTACCCAATGCTGATCCCTTTCAATTTAATGCTATAACAACTGCAAGCTACTATTGTTGGTACTACATTGATAAACTATATGAGTATTCCAAGTCATAATATTTCTGAAGATAATTATTCATTTTTTGCCCATAATAGTAATCATGAGACAAAAAAAATGAAATGCCTCTTATATAGAAATAAATGAACACTAGAAGCCTTCACGTCGGAATATATGCATATCGCACGATGTGAAAGAAAAAAAACTGGAAATAAGAAAAACAAAGAACTGGGTACAAGAGAACTCAATATATAAAGAAAAAGCAAAAAATCTTCTATATCTAACGACTAACATATATTTTAACCTTCAAAATCAGAAAATACAAAAAGCGTAAAAAAAAGCTTAAAAACTGGCTAAACATAAAAAGAATTACTAATGTACAATGCTACGAGCGAAACCATATATACACTAAAGAAGACAAATACACTTGACGTTGACGTAGATGATGTCAATGTTAATAATGCCAACAGAGCAGTCTGGGTTCACGTAACTCCCCCTATCTATACAAAATGACTCGAGAAATTCTCGGGGTCACCTAACCCCACTATAAGACCACAAGCAAACTGCGGTAACGGGACCCCAAAATAGAACAAACAACTAGGGTACGAGACCCATATAAAAACAAAGGAGAAAACCTGTGACTATATATAAGAACAAGCACTGGGGTCGAGTTGCTACAATAGTAGAAAGAACCATGAGTAAACTGGTCAAATAACCCCAATTGAAGAAAGCCCATTGGTCGGTCTAACCTGATTCACCCCACCCAATATCCCGAACCTAAAAGCAAGATCCAGACAAAATTTTAGAACTACCACGCGGATCAAATACTATACTATACTTCTCGTAAGTCTGCTCTACAGTGCCCACTATCCTTCACTACAGCATATTATGCAGTCAGCAATAAACTAGAAGACTATCGTCAATTAATATCTATAACAAAAAATCCTATACTTATAAAAGAAATATAGTGATCGAATTATCATTAATATATAATCAAAAGATACCTATAAAGTGTAGCATCTATGTATGATACTATAATTGAATTGACAACTTATAACTTCATTCAATATAAAGTGTTCAACCTTCGTGAATTCTCAAGTATAGTTATTAATCATAACAAACTCAGTTAGAATATACTACAATTAATAGATATTATAAAATACGTTAGGATATACATTAGTAAAATATAATTTACTTAGTAGTAAGTCTAATAAACCTAACAGTTTAAACTCATAAACTATAAATAAATATTCTGTTAACCATAGGCTTCACTGTTTCATATAACACTATTATAATACTTCGTCAAGTTAACACTAGATATATATAAGTTATATCAAATATCGTTTATAAACAAAACTTCATGCACTTTCTCTATACAAAATCTAAGCTAGTATTAATTTATCACATCAAGTCATATATATATATATAATAAGTAATTATATTATAATATCAATATAAATATATACTTAACCTCATATTAACTTATAACGATAATTTAAACAGCTTTCAATATCACCCATATAAAGAGTTATATTTCTCCAATGGAGTGAAACATCTAGGTCAACACTGTGCCATTAAGAACAATCGCATAGTGTTCACGCTCTCTCTGAGATAACAAATAGTGAAGAAAAAATCCCTGACATAATGTAAGAAGCAAAGTAACTGGTACATGTGACCGCTCAACTATAATTGAGTAAAAGCAAGAGTTGGTGAATCCTGGTGTGACGTGAACCCCATTATAAGAACGAGGAAGTGGAATCACCCCGAAGGGTGTAAGCGGGTATTTGGGGGGGGTACTCGCAGGCAACACCTCAATCATACACACGATACACCTCAGCTTAATGAGGTGAAGTGACTCCAATGTAAAGAACAGGATAAGACTGACTGAGGGTCACGTAAACCCATATTCAGAAGCAACCTAGCTAACTGAGCCCACTAATCACCCCCTCTCTTTCTTATAGCAACCCAGTAAAAATCATGTGTAATTGGTAACTGAATGATCTCTCTCCTCATTTATCTAATAATAGGAAAACATGAGACAATCTTGTTGGTTCCACGAACCCATATAAAAATAGAAACTGAATAAGATTTATACTTAAGATAGCTCAATCGATCTAAGAACTGTGTGTTACAGGTTAGCCATATAGTCGTTGGCCTCAGAGATCTTAAAGATAAGACTCAGATATATGGTGCATAATCTTGCCCCACATCGTCGGACAGACAACCCGACAGAATTGGTCCAGTTAACGAATATCTGCAAAGAACAAGCCAAGCCCCCAGGACAAACAAATTTAAAAGGGACTCCCAGAGAAAAGTTCCTAAATCGCCTTGTTAGCAGTGTGCACCAGGTGCCCTTTGTTCAATTATACATTTTTTGGTATTATATATATTTATATGTAACTAGTTTTGTTAATAATATATGGTGTCGGTGATTACGCGCTATTCAATCAAATTTTCATAGCGAACTCTAGGTGTGATCTAGGTGCGGAAGGAAAAAATATTAATTAATAAGTGCGGTGCTGGTTTCTGTATATATAACATTATATTATAATATTATATATAAATAGTTTATATAATATGAGATAATAATATAATTATATTAATTGTGTTTATAGTATATATATAGTGTTAGTTGTCGTAGGTTACTTTATTGTAATGACTTGCACCGCACTCTAGCACACCTACCTATATATATAATTACGCTGCATATAACCAGTATTTTCACCTGAGACAAATAATTAATCTAAAATATGAAAGTAAAAAATTGCAAATAATAGTAATAAAAATTGAGGCGACATAGTATATATATATTATATATAATTAATAATATATATATATTATTATTAATATATATAATTATATATATAATATTAATCATTAATATATATATATTCCAATTTATCTGGCAACTGCATTAAGAACAGCAACTAGTTATGTCACTGATATAACAATATTGATAAGAAAAGAAACTCAATATAATGTAACTCAATATAAGTTATTAACTTAGTGAGGTCACTATTAGATCTTCTTATCTATATAATTATAAAGAATAACTAGCAATCTAGTGGATATTACGTGACCCTCATTTATACAGTAACAATAGGCAACTGGTGATTTATATATATATATGGAGTTATGCCCTTACAAGACCTCAATTATAAAGAAAGAGATAATGATGGGATTGGCTACAAGTGAATTCATAGTAGACTCCAAGTGAGTAGCAGAGACCAAAGAACGGTAGCCTAGCAGAAGGCCAGTCCAGCTGTTAACCCAAATATATAAGAACTCTGCATATTTGGGTTCCGAGATAAACCCCAACAATGCAAAAAGGACAAAGTAACTAGGAATAACGTTACCTCCATTATTTGATAAGAAGAACAAATGGCAACTAGTCGTCCGTGACTAATATATAAAGAAACTCAAAACACATTTAAAGAATATACTAGCACGAGATCATGGGTTCACTGTGGCCGATACTTTCCTAATTCCGTAATAAGAAGCGCCTTTGTAATCAAAACTATGTTAGTCAAAATAACCCCGAAATAAGGATGAATAAGCGATGAAGGCAATGGGGTCCCAACCAAATAGTTCTGTACCTGTCAATACTACCATATTAAGATGTTCAAGCTATTGTAGACCCATGCTCTCTAAATTTCTAAGAGCCCTCAAAAAAAGTTATACAATAAACAGACTAATCCCCTTGTCCCAAAGTCACGACCCAGTTGATCCAACCTTTATCTAAAAATATTAAGAGCTAGATAGTGAGTGTATATAAGCGTATAGTGAATACCCTCTCAATATTACGGTCTCTCTATCATCATTATATATTTAATTTTTATTTTATTGTTCCATTGTCTGAGGATAATAAAATTCTCTTGAATTATTACGAGAGGACGACAATGTACATAACGCAAACTAAAAAGTGTTTTGCTGATTATAAATTATATTTTCATATAATGATATCCTTATTAAATGGATTGGTACATATATCACATAATATGATTACTAATAACTTTTATAGTAGTTATATTTATGGAATTAATAATTATTAAGTATATCTAATGTGCCCATGTATCTGGCGAAATGTCGGTGGAAAGAACAATCTAATCTAGTTTCATTTCACGTTCAGAGTAACAACAAAGAAAAGAAAGAGCTGCATATGTAAAAGCATAGTATTAATGGGGGCGTATCAAGCGTGAGACGGTTACTCTAACATATTAAAGCTAAAGCTATGCATGCGTTAGGTTACGTAGTACCTTTTTATCAAAAAGAGAACAAAAGCAACGAACAATCATGGTATTATGAAAGTTAGCTACGCAGAACCCTATTTATATAATACCAAAAAAATGGGGCCGTAGTGCTGTATCCAAATGTTAAATTGATATATACAAGGATTATTCTCTTCAATATAGAAGAATCAAGCACGCTTGAGGTTCAACGCGTAAACCAATATATAAATTAAACACAGTGCAACGGTGGTCACCTAATCCAATCTCAATGGACAGCTATATCGCGTAAACTATGTTTGAGAGTACTTCGCTCTGAGCGTAATCTGTGACGATATTAAAGTATACACAAAGCCATATACTTCGTGAAGTGGTCACGAGAACCTTACAATTAAAAAAAACAATGAAATCTGACGGAATGTTTATAGTTATGTACTCACAACACCTCAGAGTAAAAAGGTTAAACAGAACATTTTCTCTCCATAATATAAAGAACCAGAAAACATCAATATGGTCAAAATAAACCCCAATATTGAAGAACAAGCCAAATTGGCGACCGTCAGCGTAGACACACGTTTTATCACTATAATCCCAACAGGATAGAAAGCAACCCCAGCGATAGCAATGCTCAAGTGTTAAGAGAGCCACCTATAAGGAAATCTCTACCATTTCAAATTCCTTTCCCGGAGTTAAGCCAAGTCCACTTTATAAAATTATAATATAGATATTATAAGGCTAAACATTACTACATATTTTTAAATTATAACTGTCAACTGAGAGTATTTCACCTTGTATGACGTTCATATAAGTAGTAGTGGTATTCATAAGTAAGGCAATAACACAAATTTGGCTTCTGAAATAATTGTCAACGGCATGAACTTACTGTCAGGAGATAAAACATATAGAAACTGCTCATTGCAACTGACATCGTCAGGATATGCGAGAATATCAGCTTATAACTAGGATGATTATTTATATGATTTAGTAGAGACTTAGATAGGTTATTAATTCATGTAAACTCATTATTAATTTAACTGATATAATACTAAGATAATACATTCTTACTTTCATAATATAATATCTCTTGCAATATTATTCTTATTTATTGTATATAGTATAGTATAGAGTTTCCAATAGATATCGTAGGACCAGACTGAGCACCATATTTCAGTAGAACAAGCATACTAGATTTGGCTCGTACATGAGTACGTAAGAGTAACAAATTGTAAAGTTTCAAAAAGAAACTGACAATATGTAAAGCAAGTAACTGGGTTCTAATGGCCCCAATCATAATATAAAAGAAAAGCAACTTGGGTTACGCTGCCCATTATAAAAACAAGCAACTGCGTAACGCTCGAACCCATTTAAAAAAAAAATGGGGCGAGTGAAGCTGACTCCAATTGGTAAAGACAAAAACTTACAATATAAAGAACAAGCAGCTGGGATCACTAAACCCCCAATTATAAAACCAGAAACTGCGTGGACGTATCGACCTCAAAGAACCTCCCTAATGATAGCAAAAAGCTATAACGTGGGTAAATCGTAGAAATCTCTCTTAAAATTTATAAGTAATACCAGAATCTACGCATCGTCACATCCCCAATAAATATATGACTTTGATAACATCTGTATCAATTTATGATAATGCCAGCAAGCAATGGTAGAGTTGGTCTGATGAGTTTTTATGCCTCAAATGTATGAGAGAAGCAAGACGAATCTTTAGGTGCGTCATATACCCAATAAGAAAACAAAGCAAATATCGAGTGCGTCGGCATAAACTCGCCCATATTTCTCAAATATATAAAAATCCAATCGAGCTACATACAAGCTAAAGATCAAATTTAAAGGACCTGATTGAAAAGTATAAAATCCTTTCGCGTTTTAGCACATTGCATACTTTGTAAATAGACAAATTATTTAAGATATTTTTTGGATAATATTAACATGTTATAAATATATAAAGTATAATATTATATATCATATTATTATCTATAATATATTTAATATATATTAATATAGATTATTATATTATATATATATATATATATTATATATTATATATTTTAATATATATATATATTATATATCATATTATATATATATATAATTATATATTAAGATATATATACTATATATATATTTAATATATATATATATATTATATATTATATATATATGATATATTTATATATTATATATATATTATATATTATTATAATATATATAAGTTATCCCAATTGTATCTGAGGGCATAACTAATGCATATTTTAATAGAGAAACGATATAGTTACTAATGAGTTTATGTGCTCAAACGTTGACTAAACTATGTGTGCTCTCAAAGATTAAAAGAATACTTACAATCTTGATAATAAGTCAAGTTATACTTGGGTCAACTATAGACCTAAGTATAATAAGAATAAGCATAAATGAATATTAAGATTTAAATTGATATAAATAAAACATAATGCAAAGTTAACGTCAAACCATATATAAAGAAAAAATAATTGAGTATTGATAGATGTACATCCAACGGATATAAAGAACAAGCAGCAGTATAGGTCATACGTAAACCCCAATATAAAGAACCCAGATACATGGTGGTCAACCTAATACTTATACCCTAAATATGTGAGTAAGAATCAGTCATCTAGTATATAATATGATATATATATAGGTAACCGTGACCCCAAGATAAAGACCGCACATAGCGCGTCCATAGCCTAGAGCACCCAATATATCCTATAATAAAAAATACATAAGTGATATAATACTTAGTAATAAAATATAAAGGAACAACCCCACTGGGTTAATAAGTGCTATATACTCCCTACTATATATATAAAGATAGCTCCAGAAAACAGGTGATCATGGATACCTCACTGTGTTATGAAAGAAAACATAAATCCCAATGATGGGGTCCAACCGTAACCCTCCAATGTCTTCCGCCATCTCTACTATCCTGCGTTTCGAAGTGTCCATACCCGCACACGTCATTCCTCCGAAGAGACACACATCTATATTTAAAGAGAAAACCACCACCGAGAATAATATAAGTTAACTAAATACCCTCTTCAAGATAATGAGGTAGCCATAGCCGAGAGGACTGTCCCAATTTATTCCAATAACCCCATCTTCTAGTAAAGTTACTAGATCAGATAAACCATCTTACTAAGTCATTTACCCAAATTAATTTCTATACTTATATCCCTATGTTGGGGGAAGAAAAAAATTTGCCCACATTGTCGTATATGTCTACTTGCGTGTTACGTAGTAAAAGCGACTTAAAATAGGACTTATATAATATAGGTTTATATATATGTGTTAGGTTGCGCGACTGCCCACTTATACCAATTTATCTTTTGCCAGGTAATGCTTAATGACATGCCCGACAGTAAAGGTTCGTTAACCTCGCCGTGTAATATATATATATATAATTATATATATATATTATATATATTATAATATAATAAAGCTAACCTTACTATTATCTATTATCGTTGCGAATAATTTATGAAATCGTTAATTATATATATATATATATATATATTATATATTTATATATAATGTAAAGTAAATATATTAAATTGTTATAAAATATTAGATGGATTAAATATATGACGAATTAATGATGAGAGTATAGAGAATGATATAGTGATAGATGGATGTATTTAGATATAAGAGAAGTCAACTGTTGATATACGCTCCCTGTTTGTGTACGAAACAAAGATGAAATTATTATTAACGGTTAGAAAATTGTGTGGTGCTAGATAATAATGTGTTTGTGTAATAGGTATATTCTGTTGGAATCATAAGTAGAATGATGAAT
>JABUQX010053904.1:0-37581 GCA_015478945.1 Trachelipus rathkii | reverse complement strand
AAAAAAGAGAGGAGATTAATAAACGATAATTATGGATTTATATTAATTGAAGGAGAAGAAAAGGCGGCGCCCTTATTTTATGGAAGGACCCCTATCGAAAGTAACCGCAGCTCCACTATTATTCTACGAACCTTTCATGTCCTCATCCAAACAAATATAAGTTCAATAACTAAGTAGTCAAAGCATGCAACGGTCTTAAATCTTCTTTTCCCTGTTGCTCTCGCAAGTAAAAGAGCCCGTATCCCACTGAGCCTGTATGGGGTTACGGCTCAGTGAGCGGTGAATGAGGGTGATATTGATGGAGGAATCGAGTAAATCGTTCCATTCATGCGCGTTCACTAATTAGATGAACGAGGTCACTTTGGCTACCTTTAAGAGAGATCGCCAATAGCTTACTCCGCCGTAGTTTACCCGCGCTACATTGTGAATTATCTTTCACTTTGACATTCATAGCACTTGAGGATCAGAAGTTCACATTCGACGTGAACACCGTGATTTGCAGGCGCAGCCACTATTGTGGCGCGATGGCTTTGCTGTGTTTATCAAAATAGACAGTCGGATTCCCCTGGTCGTGCCAGTTGCTGTAATTGGATCCGTTAAGTACAAGCCGAGACGGGGGAATGAAAGGGCCAATAGCTTGGAAATAGTTAGAACCTGCATTGCGTGAAATCTCCCTTTGAAAACCTTACAATAATCTTCGCCGACATTTTTGATGCTGCGAACAAATTTACATTTAAAGGCCGGCTAGACCATGCGCGAACGAACCCCTTGCTGATGCCCGACAGCTGTTCCTACGGAGGGGAGGAGAACGAAACGCGTCCGTCGACTATCGAGGAAACCGCAATTGAGAGATCCTTCCTTATCCAGACCCTGAAGCGGCCGTCTCTGTGTGCAGCCCGCCAGTGTACCCGCTTCCGAAGAACACTCAGGCTCAGTACTCGGACCGCCCATCCATGTAGCCAATTGTCTTCTTCCGAAGTTTACGGATCGAGTTTTGCCGACTTCCCTTTTACCTACGTTCGATCTAGGCGACAAGAGACTTATGAGCAAGCCTCGGGGATCTGGATTGCGGTTTTCTGGGGATACTGTGACCAAGGCGCGAAGATTGGACTCGTAAGTCGAGCACACCCTCCATCGAACGCAGCGTTTCAAGAGTACGTGCTACGGCCGCGGAACCGCACCGACCCGTGCATACCAAATGACGCTGTTCGACGAGGAGGATCAGTATGATTCTTAAACGGTCATTTCTCGTATCGATAAGTGATCAGATACCGCGGGGACTGAGGAAGAAAACACGAGCAAGCTCCTTCCCTGGATCGCGCACCAGTGGCTGAGGCTCAATATCTCCGTATCTAGGGAGCACGAGCGTGTTCCAAAGTCCCATCGAGTTATAAATATCTTCCCGCGCTAGTTCGTGAAATATATTTGACCGATGCCCTTTTCCACGCAGCGTCAACTCCGACGGAAAAAGTCTGAAACACTATCATTTATTCTAATGAGAAAAAATTTTCGACAGACAAAACAGAAAAGCAGAACAGAGAAACTAAGAAGGAGGGTAGCGAAACTTAGCAATCCATCCAGCCATTACACCGTGCTTTCAACAATGCCATGCGCTGCTTGTACTGCGTGCGTGGCGGCCGGTGGCACTCAGAAGCTGGTGTTGTTCTCAAGCTGCCTTGCATCCTGCCCGTGTGAATCCTGCACTGACAACTCCGAAGCGAACAGAACATCGAACAGAGACCACAAACGAATCGAGGCAGCGACAACGTCAGCAATCCCAGCCAACCTCAGAGAACCGCCTTGGCTGCCGCTGTCTGCTGTTCTTCGCGGGGCCGTGCGCACTCTCAAACGTTATTGTATGTTGTCTGGGGGTGTCCCGGCGGGGCCAGTAGCGCCGTGGCCCTGCAATGCTGGCTGTGGCTCCCTGGCTGCCCACCGCGGGATTTGCGATACAGGAAACAGAAAGATGAAACTAAGAAAAGAGGGAGCTGGAAACGGTAGCATTCCAGCCCAGCTTCCATTCTACAACTGGCCTGCCTGCTGTTCGCGCCCGCCACCCAACTGTTTGGTCCTCCAGTCCTTGCCTTGCTTTGCCCGCCTGCCTCACCGAAAAGAACAAAACAGAACTAGATGAAAACTAAGATAGATGGGGAGGGCGAAATGAGCAATCCAGCACAGCCATACCTAGCCGCTTGAGGCCGCTGTCGCGTAAAGGAGTCGACCGCCGAAGCCACTCAACTGTTGTTGTTACCCGAGTCTTCCTCTGCACTCCGCTCACCCACGAAGACACAACACAAGCGCGACGCCACACGGAAAAATCTCATTTTGGGATTTTGCATAAGGAGAGATCCCGCGTCGCCCTGGTCTTAACAAAGCGTTAGCCCGCGGCTTGACACGACTATCGTAAAGCACAACACAAGTAGACAGCCATACAGGGGTACCTCCCGCAAAGGGCCTTTGCGAAGTTTCCATCCGATTTAACTTTGCTACGTGGGTATCCAAGACCAAGAGAAGATCTCACAAACGGAGTCCCGGCTTCACATCCGGCTTCGTCCATGATGCTTCTGCGGCTCAGTCTCCGCGCCTCTCTACCAAACATCAGTAGAAGGCTTATTTTTTCGGGTACCTCTAATCCATTTATAAGTAGTTCCTACATTATTCCGGACGAGAGGTCCCCCGTGAAGGTAGAAAAGAGGAAGAGCGTTACTTAACCTAGCTCGATTATATACCTTTCGACGGTTCGAGTATTTCGGTGGGATCCGGCTTTTATGTAGCCGCATCCATTTCTCAGAGGCCTTAAGTCGCTTCGGCAGGTGAAGCTTGTTACTAAAGGACCTCCTTTGGCGGAATGCACGAGATTCATGGCCTACGTGAGCTGCCCTGTCTTGACGACGAACGCCTTTCATTGGTTCTATCATGATACTCGTTAACTTAGTAGCCCCTTTAATCTGCGACTTTGGGTCTTCCCACAAGCGCCAAAGTTTTTCGTGTGCATTTACCAAAAATGCCACTTAAGTACTTTAGCTCGGATTGACAAAGTAAGGCTCTGTTCTAATGAGAGATAAGAACCCTTTTCTCCTAGCTCGTTTTAGAAGATTGATATACATGGGCTGTAGGAATTCAATCCCAAGAACTCACCTTAATAATTTCCTCTTTAAACCTAAGGATGATAACTTACTCAAATGTCGCCGAAACGAGCACGCTAGCATAAATCCTAGGGATATACTTCGGAGGGAACCTACTTACTAGAGTGTTCGATTTTGGTCTTTCGGCCGCTATGAGCGAAACATGCTTCTGACTGATCGAATTTGCCTGTCGAAGAAATCGCTGCGTGAAGCCTCAACCGGGGTTATACCCTGGCTTCAATCCTGGCCATGAGCAATAGAGATCACATCTTCTCGAGAATAGAATAGCCTTCGAAAGACCCGCTACTCAATCATTTTAACAAGCCTGCGATAAAACAGGCGAACTAAATAATGTGACCCGTCCATCTCGAAAGAACATAGACAAGAAAATTTTATAAATTGTTATTGGGAAAACGGAGAGCAGCTAGCCGGTGTAGGAACGAGCTTAAAGCGAGAGGAGTTAGCTACGGGCGCGGGCCACCCCGGCTGTCTATTCTCTCTTTCCTTGTGAGCTCCATGCTATTTCCGAGCTAATACATGAGGAGACCGTTACACAAGCTACGTCAACCTCGTGAGTATACTATATGTCCACATATGCCCAAATCCTACTCATACTCACAATTTGATAATAAGATAATGAAACATCACACTAAGTCGTGCAGCTATGCTGTAGCTCATTAATGTTCGACTCCAAATGCAAGATAATTTCCAAGTCGCAATCTTATTATTAACAACAACTTCAATATCCATCCGAAACGAGATAGATACACCTATAAAACTGATTTCTAGACTTCTGTGAGTGAATTTATCGGCCTCTGTGGAGTATTAAGAGAATCAGAATCAACTACCTTATATTATGTGAATGACTTGCGCATATAATATACTCTAATGTAACATTTCTTTGTGTATCCTTTATTTATAACAAATGATCGTGAACGAGATAGATGACACAGGTGAGATACTAACATACAGTGAGTCGATTCTGAGGATCTGACTATATTGTCAGATTCAATATGAAAGGATAGATCTGTTGACCTTCGTTTAATGTATGTAAATAAATGTATGAGTTGTTAGATAAGTATATTCAGCATCCGATTATTATGTATTAATGCATCTATTTATCATACTATATTATAACCATACTTGATAATTGATATTTATTCAAATTAATGTGTCAACTGTGTGCTCGTGACTTCCGTCTCAAATCATTCGAATATTCACTCGATGTCATGCGTGTTACTCTATTTCTCAAACTCAGTGTGTCAAGCTGTTTGCTTGCCTAATCCTGATTAAATCTGATATGATTAATTATTTAGACGGTTTTCTCTATTCACAGACCCCTTTGTCAAATCGATAATTCCTAATTCATCATAAACGGGTATACCTTAGTTAGTTGACATCTTAATGATATATTACTGATATACCGCAGCATTACCCCCTTTACGTGCGCCTCTAGTCTGCTTACGAATCTACAGGACATTCTTCATGGAATTGATCAAATTAATCCTGAAGAATTGAACTCAGGGAATTCCTGATTTCTAAACTAACGTTTTACTGTACCAGTATATTCCTTAGCGTTTATGGTACCAATTTTCTGGTGTGAATAGTTTAGAAGCGACCATTATTCTGGCTACGTATAAGCTCATTTATCTGCTTAGACTTGAGGTAGTTTTTCACTGTCTCTGTTGTAGGTTGTGAGCTCGTCGTATCTTCATATAGTTCTATATTATTTTCAACTTTTCCTTCGGATTTCAGTTAATGGAAGGATATTCATCTTGTGTGATTAATTTTAGCTTAAACTTGAAGTTTAACATCATGCTGTTAGGTAGTCTGCATATTTTCTACAAGTAAATCCGATCTCGAGAGCAACCGACTATGTGGTAAAACCGAGTCATACGACCCTAACTGGCAACACTTAGACTCAATATAAGGGCAGATTTTGATATGGTAAAGAGAGTGTGTCTCTTAATAGAGAGCAATATCATTCAATTCTGGGTTCGAAACACTTGCGGTTTGGTTCACAGATTCTACGTTTGACAACTCCATAGTTTGGCGGGTTGTAGTTGCACTCGGTCGCTTTCGATGGACCCTGTTACCGGGCAGCTCTGCTACAGCATACCTCGCTGAGACCATCTCCCGTTTTGTCAGTCGCCCTTAACGTGGTATGCGGAATGTCCAATAAAATTTCTGTGTGTGCTCCTCGAGGGAGTATCTTTCTGAATCTAATGTCCATAGATTTAATTTGACGGTATATCTCTCCTGAAGCAAGGTCAGGTTTGCACTAATTCTAAACTCAGAGGATGGAGATAAGAAGTAATAGGCGTCGCTAGCTTAATAGTGATAACCTAGCCTTTATCATTAGTATAGGGCTATGTGACTTGTAACTATACTATAATTACTTATAGTTTGATATATACCTAGTCTTTTTATATTCTTATTATTCTTCTTTATTATGCATTTTGATGAATTAGTATATACCTATATTAAAATGAAAAATGACAATAATTAAACCTTCCGAATTACAAATAAAAGTGTAGGTACAATGGTAATAAAGCCTTAAATGGTGAAAGAATTTACTTCTTTTACTTTTTTCTACCTTAATTGATCCTTGACTACAGGATGCAATCAGTATTATTAGAACAATAATCCTTTAAGTATTTCCTCTCTGCTGATGCGTTAGAACCTGGGAGCCGTAGCAACTATTTTACTCGCTCTGCTCGTCCTTTTGCTTTTAACAATACGTTCAACGCTTGGCTATCGGATCTGGTGAGGACAAAAAAATCGGCCGAGGGATAATTGGTTCTATTTGTACGGTGTGTAGTGAATACTGTGTGAAGTGAATTCACCAGTTTTCCTCAGAATAGGAACGACGCGCCTCTTACCCGATCCAGCCAAATGTTTGAGGACTTAATTTCCTAGCAGTTTTAGCGGTTCATTACAAGCGTGAACGCCACCGCCCATTTTAACGTTTACGATACCACTCGACTGAGCAACAAATTTCATATCTGACGGAGCGATAGTAAGGGTCTAAGGATCGAGCAGAAGAATATCACAGCAGCATCAAGTGTATAGAACGCATGACTTGATTCATAACTAACTTACCACGCGCCGGTATTCTGATGTGTCGATATAACTTATCCGACCATAAATGACCATGTTGCTATACGTCACTCCTTCTATCGCCTCCATTCCTCTTGATCCTCATTGCTACGCGGAAAGGCTCTCTTGGTACGCTAGTCGGGGGTTGAGTAGCTCTGTGGGGGGGGAACAGGTATTTGCATAAAAATAACCTTTATAGTAACGCTCTAGACTTCAAAGGGGCGGTCTGCTGGATTTGACCTGGGCCCATCAGCAGATATTATCGCGTAATGTGGTTGTGTTTTAACCATCTTTTCTTTGCGCTCACGAATTGGACTAATAAAGAAGTCGCATTAGATAATGTTCCTTGTAGTTGGAATAATATCACCTTTCGGCAGAAAGTTGGTAAGAGAAAGGTGGACGGGAAGCGCAGCGAGAACTAACAAAACCAGCACGGTTCTTACATTATCAAGGATTAAGCCTAGCTCACTTGTGGGTATCCCATCCGTGCAATAAATGCTATAATCACTCCAAAGCGGCACACAAGACAAAAAACTTTACACACAAACAACCATCCTCATGTACAGCGTCTCTGTCACCGGTCGACGACGTTTGCGCAAGATTTTTCCGTTTCCTCCGTCCTTCACTCCTCCTCCTTCGGTATGCGTTAAATTCGGTCTATTAGTTAATTGTTTCCAGCACGCGTCTGCTATTGCCGTGTCGTGCATACCACTAGCAAGCACTGGAAGTAAGATAATAGTATAACGAGATAAAGTAAATATATTACATCGAAGTAACATTGGCACAGACAGACTTCGCGTTTCTGTTAACACTCTCACACCAGAACAGTGTGATACAGACTGAGATGAAAGAGAATTAAATAGACCCGGTGTGAGGTGGTCAGAGAATGCCAAGGAAGCAGTGGGAGTGATAAATATTACTCTAAAGGGGAGTGTTATATATTATTTAATTAAATATCTCTGTCACTTCTTGCGGTGAAGGTGTAAGAAGGGATATGTCACCAGGGATACACAAATAATCTTACGGGTGATCCAATTAATAAATATAGTCCACAAGGTATTACACTAACGTCATCATCACCCTAAACTGCCTGCAGAATTAGAGGCTGGTGCGCTGTTTCTCGCAACCTTCCCCGCCCGCCGTTGTGTGTATCCGGAGATTTGGGCGGTTCCTGTGGCTGGTCCTTGTTTGTTGTGTTTGTTGGAATTTATATTCTGGTACGAAAATATAGGCATACAAGACAAATTCGGTAATATGGGTGTGACGTTTATTACGTGTAGGCATGACTCTTAAGGCACGACAAATACTCCACAATAATAAATCCACCTCATCAAAAATCGCAACTCTTCTTCTGCCCCATCGTACACACTTTTACCTACTCCCCTTACTCCACGCAATAACCACATCTTCTTACGAGCCACACGACTTAACTTCTTTACTACATCTTACATAGTGTTCGCGTATTTTTTCGTCATTATGGTGGATTGTGATACAGACGGGCGTGAGCATCGGCACTCCACATATTGAGAGTCCTCCTCTTTCCTGAGAATAATCGCTGACATCATCGTGTCGTCCATCTATACTCAGCCTACGAACATGTTAATATTAATGCTCCGGGCCTCATGCTGATCATCTTTCACGGCAAATTGGGGTCTTCTTCTAGTCAAAAAATTAGCGAACTGTTCCAAGATATTCTAGGTGGAGTGACCAATCAGTTGTAGCGCAGGATGATGTATCTATTTCGATCGCGTTTATGACGTGAGTGGGCGATGAAAGTCGCATTTATTACGAGGTATGGCAATCATGAAAGCGGAGAATTAGAAATTAGTAAAAAGGGAGAGAGATGAAAACTATCGAGCTAGGTAGGGCAGATTTCTCTATATTGTATTTATATTTACACGTGAGGCTAGTACTATGCGCTCTCTACATGTTTAGTTAAAAGAGTGAAGATAGTTGAAAGAGTGGAGTGACTGAGCATGTGAGATTTATTCAGAAAGCTAAATTCTAAATGAAAAACAATTAATATTCATTTTTTCTATCTTTAAAGAGTATAGTGCACTATTATCATAAAATGCGATTTATTACAATTCACAGCTGAGCATCATTCAGTAAAACTACCTATTTCTACTTAGCGAATAATGAATAAAAACTTCGTTTTCAAGTACGAGCATATTTTATTCGTTTTACATCGACTAAAACTACCGTTATATTTTATTCTTACATATCCACAACCACGTAGCACTAACTATGAATCTACTATGAGTGTAAAAAAGCCGTGAGTGATATAATTAGTTTAATACAGCAGAAATCATAGCAACAATATCTCTCAACTTTGAGCTACAGCCTAATCCATTTTTACCATAACGATACAGAGTTAGTTTGCAGTTGGAGTGATGGTGAGTTGATTAGTTAGTGAGTATGAGGTAAGTTATAGGTGTGAGTATATCTAGTGAGGTGAGGGTGTGAGTATGTGCGTGTAGAGCGAATAAGTCAATGACTCTAAACTGTGAGCTTGAGGTAGTGAGTGTAGTGAGTGATGCTAGCAAGGTGAAATACAGAAATTTAAAAGAGAATGAGACTGTGAAGCTTGTGCATAGTGCAACAGTTCGATATACTTACTTAATATTCCAACGTGACATAGATTTTTATGGAATTCGTTAGAGGAGTAGACGATTATTGATATCATTCGGTCTCACAAAAACCAGCATATCACTATTTCAGGTACTCTGTATTTAATATTATGCTGAAAAACAGACACTACATTCTCACAGCTACTATGTCTGTATATTACTATCTATTTCTGAGTGATCGTTCTATTACATATTTATCCTCATTTATTATTCCATACCGTCATTATGTAGTGTGAAATTTGAAGGTTTCGGAGTGAGATATGTGTGAATATAGAGATGAGAGTGTCACTGTGTCTAGTGTACTTTATAAGAGGTTATGATTATGAGAATCTTTTAAGTGTGATTTTAATTATTATGCGGGCATTCAACATTAAAATAAAGTAGTGTCACCTTATTTATATATATATAATTTAATTGCTAATAATAAATAATAATAACAATGTTTTAATATACAGTTGATTTATTAATGTTTATTTATTATGTATATTAATTAGTATAAAAGATTACTAAGCTCCCTTGAGTTCGTGTTACAGAGGAGTTTTTTCAGCAGCGGAGGCAGCTGTGTCACAGTGATAAAAACGACAAGAGAGAGCTGATAAGTCCGTCCGAAGAAACATTTCTCATTTCAAAAACTATAAGAGCAGAGTTATTGTCAAGTTCGTAGAGTAAGATATCGATCGGCACGGAACGGACAGGAGATAGTGCTCTGCCTGGAAACGCTACCGCTCTATGGAAACATGCTACAACGATTGTTCCACTGTTTTAAATTTCCTGTTATAGAGTATAGTATATATAGGGTACACTAATATTTATAATACCTATATATAGTTAACAATCTTCTTTAGCTTTAAAAAACATGAAAAAGTACCACTTACGAAGAGTCTTTAACAGTTCTCTATTAGCTGCAATTTGATATTCCTGTCTTAACGCATATATAATTTGGCAAGTTTACTAGAGAAAAGTATTGGTATTTAAATTTTATCGGTAATATTTATAGTGAAGTACCTTTAATAGCATTATGTGATCGTCGTGTGTTGTGTTCTCGTGAGCGTTGTTGTCTCTGATTGCGTGCGAGCTGGTGTGTGATTAGTAGTTATAGGCAACGATCACTGTCGTCTATGAGAGAGCATTAATTTATTCTGGTGCTGTCTCATAATAGATATATATGATGAGGAGATAGCTGACCGGTTCATGTGCTCTACGCATTCGCAGATACTGGAGCAGCAGAGGTGATAATCTACACTCAGTCGCATCTAGATAATACAGATTAGTAGTGTGAGCGCGTCATATGATTGGTAAGACATGATATTGTGTATGTTATAGTAAGTCTTATAATCTGTCATAAGATATATTAGGATGTGGGTTATGATGTAGACACGTGCATCTCTCAGGAAAGTCGTGAGTTGATCGCTGGTTCAGTTACTACGATGTGGTATATGTTCGCCGATATCTTAGACTTTATATAGTCGGATAGTCGTAGTAGATATGTGAGGGCACGCCATAGCTTCGAATGGATTAGATGATATTCTATATGTGGATATACCTAGTGTACGCAGCGCATCTGATGTATATTCGTATGATCTGAGTAGATATATCAATAACAAATTGAAATAAATGTCTATTTGTACGATGATTGTGTTCCACTACAAGAGACTCAGATCAGTATAGATATCGTTGATAATGGATGAGAATTACGTACGTGTCGGTGCTATGTAGCATGGCGTCGAGAGATTCGAATTACTCCTAAGCGTATGTATGCTATACTACCAAGAGTAGATGTATAGAGGAGGATTAGAGTGAGTAGCATAGATAATGAGTTGTACTCGCGACAGGATATTTAGAGCTATACGCTGCGTGAAGGATAATAGGTAGCTAATTGTATGCTTACACGTATTGCCTCTTTGGATTGGCACTGTGAGGTGACATGTAGAGTTCTAGAGTAATATATAGATGTGTGAGGATCTTGTGTCTTAGTGTACACTCACTTACTTCTCGATGAGATGCTGATATTATCTTGAGATAGTATAGATATTAGCTAGTAACGCGTGTCTGTGACATGCGACCCGAGTGTGTGGAGGAAGGGTATAAAAGATAATATAGATATATAGGATAAATAAAGTATATGTTATGATAGTATATTAGTATAGGTAATACAGGAGTGTATATAGATTACTGAATAGGTTAATATGGTATAGTAGTTGATTGATATTAGTATATTATTAGTGTGGTGGGTGAGGGGGTAGAGCGTATTCTCTCTACGTTCGTGAGTGTATAGTCGTGTATGATGATGCGTATTACGGGTCAGCGTACTATTGCATAGTACGATCGAATATATAATGACTGGAGAGCTGGGTGGTATGTGCGGTAAGAAAGTCTGTCATTGTGGACCGAGAGATTTGTATAATCTGTAGTTAGACATGATCTAAGTTTGCTGGTCGTGATCAGCGCAGCTTGGTGCATTTGCAGTCATGAGCTCTTATCTAGATGTGCGTGACAGTCAGTACTCATCACTCTGTTATTATATGTATCATTATTTATAGAAATCGTTGGGAGTAGTGGTGTCGACTATGTGTAGTGAGGCAGTGATCTCTGAGATGGTCGATGTCTTGGGAAGCAGTCGTATGTTTTATAGAAAATTAGGTTGTTTTATTTCAGGACTCGAATCTGGATCGGAATCGCAACAAATTGTAGCCGATTCTTTGAACCGATTCTTTGTTTAATTACTATACTGAAATTACTTTTTAAATCAGAATCGTATGTATATTTTTATAAGAATATATTTCGAGAAGCCTTTCATATTGAATTTTTAATTTCAGTTCTTCCTTAATATCTATTTAATTAAAGAAAACTGGATTGAGCGCGCAACTTCGTAGAGTCTTGATGGGATATCATGTGTGGATTTTCAATGTTTATGTAAATGTATTTGATTAATTTAATATTCCCGTAGAAACTTCGTATGTGAAGCAGACTTATATAATATTTGCCTTAGTAGAACTTGTAATTAAGTTGGAGCTATTGAATATTAAAGCTATCCTTCGAGTTTCACTCTTTCTAAAGTAATTTTTTATCAATGCATTTATTAAATGATAGCCTTAAGGTGTGTCCTTCAAAATGTTATGGAATTAAGATATTACAAATCTTCCTGCTAATAAAATTCATGTTATAGTAAGTGAGCGATTAAGAACCTAATGGACTGCAGGGTTGACACAAGCAGTGGTTCCTGGACCATTATGCGCCTACTTGGATATCATATTCACAGCGTCACTTTTCTACTTGACAGTCTCGCCCCGCAAATCGGATCTGCAACACTATAGAATATGCTAATGGGAATAATAGACAAAGTATGATACTCAGTCAAGAATAGAATACTATTTCCGGATATAGTCTACAACAAATCGAACATGGTCGAGTCATTTAGTATACCTAGCAGATAACACTTCTTGGCAAAGTATGAAGATATGTCATATGGGTGGAATAAAGGCGTAAGAATTATTAATTCGGTGCCAACTAATCTACGATTTAGTGTAGAAGCAGCGATATAGTAATTTAAGCGCGCAGAGTCTATTCGTATGAGATAAGATCACCAATATTTTGTTTAAATCAAACAATTCGGATTTACTGGTCTGGTGTGTGATAACAATTAAAAGGAGGGTCTTTCAATTCCTGTCGCGTAATATAAATTCTGCAAGTGAGCATCATTTCCTGTCAACGTACCATCGAGACTGCACAATTCTGCTCTACGCTAATATCACATGCGAGAAAGTTTACTTTGAGAAGTGAAGATCACACTAAAATTACTTAAAATTTTTGTTTGATTTGGTACAAAATTTTTGAACCACAAGGAATTCTAATGGCATCACGAGGCAATATATGCCACACACATTTATTCGAACTTCAGTGATTTGCAAGTAATTTTTATTCTAAACAGATAGACAAAAAAAGCTATTTTGAGACTTAGGTTACAGTAATCAGTAATTGAAAATATAGTATAATTGACAAAATTATACTTTACTGAGATAAGAATCTTGTGCTTCCTACATATCATCCCAGAAACATGTAAAATACATTCTTGGGACGGAATAATGTACAAATTAAAAAATGATGGCAGATCTTCTTCTAGACAATGGTGATGTGGGAAGGATATTTGTTTGTTAAATTAAGGAAGAAACAGTTCGCACATTTACAATCTTCAGATTCTTCGTCATTTACATGGGAATGGGCGCAGAAAAAGATGATCTTAGAATGATAATAAGTATTTAAAGACTTCAGTTTTGAAAGCTGTTTTTTTGGAATTTAGAAAGAGACAAAGACTCTTAATAAAAAAGATAAGAAAGTCTTTTAAGGGGATGAGGGCACTATACTGACATCCAAATTGACAGATGTCATATCAAGTAGCAATCAGGCCATTAAATATATTCAAAATCATTTAACTTCGGAAAGTATTTTATTGAGGCGTTTGAGATTGCTCAAATAGGTTAGTTGAGCTTTGCAGCACTTTTGGCTGTCACTTGTTTAGATAATTTATAAGCTCGCACCCGCCTTTTCCGTGGAAAGTTGTAGAAAAAGAAATTGAAAATGGGGACATCAATATTATCTCACTAAATACGATGCACTCAGAAACGAGAGAAATGTTAATGTTTTTGCATACAATTTAAGAGTCAGGTATTGTTATGTTATCTAAATGGATAATGATGCAATCTTGACAATGATATAACGCTATGATAGTTATGATGCGCTATGTTCTTAGATTAGATCAGGTATAGTTATGTTAGCTATATTGATAAGTTAAAACTTTGTTTATGTTAGCAGCTATTCATAGTTTCTCATGCTAGTTAGGTTAGGTTATGTAAAATTTTGCAAGGTTTTGTGAGCCCATTTATTTAACGGATTCATTTTGCCTTTCTCCTCAATTACTGCAGAAGTACCTTCTTCAGAAAGGGTAGGTTCCCAACAGCTACGAGCTATCACTGAAACAGTTCTTCCAGTCCTTTTCTGTGTTTTAATATGTTCAAATAAAACAGAAGACACCAAGCAAATATTATAAACTAATTCTTTTATTATCCTAACGTAGATAATGCGCCTAGCTGATATATAGTAGTATATATAATTTACTTTATATCGTAACTAGAAGTAAGTATATTAACTGGAGTATGTGATACGTGAGGAAACTATAACATTATTCCATACTCTTCTACCACCTTTTTTAAAAATAAATATTTAAATATATAATCATTATATTATAATATATTTATATATATATAATATAAGAATATATCTTATAAGTATATTTATAATTATATTATATACTATGATTATACTATAGTTATTATATCATATATAAAGTGTGAAAGAAATCGGAAAATTCCGGAAAAATCGGATATTCCAGGGAAATCGAGGAATCGAGACACTTTGACATGGTATCGGCTATCGAGATCGGCAATCGGCTGGAAATTTGGAATGCGCGTACTAATACAATATTATATATATTAAATATATATTATATGATTATATATATTTATACTTTTATACTACTATATATATTATATATATATATATATAATCTATATATAAATGTATATCTATTATTATCTCTATTATTGTTATATAGTACTGTAATATATATATATAAATATAACTATTATATATAATATTTAATATATTTACTATATTTATTTAATATATATTTATAAATTTATGGAAATAATTTAGTATTAAATCATATAATATAATATTTAGGTGTATTATATGTAAATATATAATTAAAGATAAGTTATTTTCAAATTTTTAATAAACTCAACTAAATAATTTAATAATCATGCACCTTGTCTGTGTGGATGATATAGTAATTTTAAATATAATATTCATAACGCTCCCACCTCCTACAGTCAAAGATGTCCTTTCCTGACAAATGAAGGAGAATATAGATTATTACTCTTTAAAAATGACCTTCTCTCCAGGGAATGTGTGAGTATAAAAATCTTATTTTTTAATTTCATTATTATATTGCGACGGGACTTTTAAATAAAATAGAGACATATCTCGGTCTCCAAATTTTCTTCTTTCTAACCAGGGCTCTAATGTAGTCGATTTTCCAGCGTTTCATTCTGAATCCTCTGAAACAGTTGCCTCTGATCTACTATTTATTATTTTGATGAAAAATACACTAAAGTTTTTTCTTAAGCCAGTTATAATTTGACGTAAAATTTTTGTTGAAGTGGGTCGAAAGCCAAAAACTCTTAAAAATTCGAAAATGAAATTTGAAACTTGAACAAAATTCAACCCAGCTAAAACTATTACCATAAATTATATTAATATTATAAGCGGTATATTATTATTTACGATATAATAATAAGTATTTATAAATAATTCCAGCATCCGGGCAATAGTGATGACCATATCAAGATCTCCCTATAAAAAAAGGTTTTGAGTGTTTTATTTGGGGTCTCTTTTTTTGTTTTTTTTTTTTTTTTTTTTTTTTTTTTTTGTGCTTTGTGTGTGGGTGGTTTTTATCTTAGTTTCAGAATTACTTTATCTCCTTCTTCAAACTCATGAACGCATAACCAAACGCCTGGTACCATTGATTATATCAAAGCAATCAAGGAAAATATGAGGAGATTATAATAAACCAAAAAATTGTAGTTAATTCAACAACCGTTTATTGTCGCCTTGTCGTAAGGCAAAAAATAAAAAACAAAATAATCTTCTACGTAGATCTGTATCACATATCCTATTGTATTATATATAATAATATTATTCTATGTATAGTATATATATATATATATATATAATATAAAGTTATTCATAACAATTTATTTTAATAAGTCTATATTTAGTATTAATATATAATAAAATGAATTAATTTTAGTATAATATATAGTATATAATAAATAAATATATATATCTATTACTAATATATACAACAATCGTCCCGGAAAACGAGCTTTCATAACCACTTCTTACTCAAACATCTTAGGAATTTCTTTTCCATAATCTGGAATTTCTTTTTCAAACTCTGAATTTTTTTTCAAACTCTGGAATTTCTTTTCACAGTCTAGAATCTTCTTCAATCTGAAACTTTTATTCTAATACTTAACTGTCGATAAAGATGCACAGTTGCTCGGAAATGATTCATTGATAGTAGGGGTTATATATCATAATATACATATAAATATTAATATATCGAGGTATAGAAATATACGATCATATAAATAAATTCTTTATTAAAAGATATATCTCTATAATGTTTTTTTCTTTCATAATCTTTCATTTCTTTCTTGGTTTCTTTTCTATCTCTCGTCTCCTCTTCTATTATCTTAATTAATCATATTATCTTATTATCTCTAATAATATTATCTCATCTCTCATAGTAAGTTGTAAGTACTATTTATTAAATCTTCTTATAGAGATTATTCTTTACTATAATTAATATTATATATTTATTATTAATAATCTTAGTCCTAATTTAAAGGATGCAATAAATTCTCGTTCTAAAAATAATCAAGTTGTTAGAGTGAAATTATCACTATCCGTACTTAAAACCATTCTATTTATCGAATAAAAATGTTCTACCTTGTAAATCGGAGTGAATGAAGTAATCGAAATGTATTGTTATTATCTAATACCACTCGTTCCGTAATATATGGAATTCACCGAATAAAGAGCCCGATAGCAATACATACCTAGTGAGTTAAGATGGACTCTGGTAATGGTTTGAAAAGTGCTGGGGCGGAAAAGGTTTCTGAACGGAAAAAAGCACAATTGATACGGACTGTCCAACCAAACTCCTTTTCAGCTAAAAGGGACAACTTCCATTGACACAAATGTTATTTTTATTAAAACAAAGTTTCAAACCATTTATACCACTCTATTTTAAATAACGGACGGATAAAAAAGCAACAAAATTAATTCTCTATTTGTCTTTCTGAAAAATAGAATAAGTTATATATATAAAATAAAATGGATTGTCGTAGAAATTAGATTAGTGTTTATTTATTTTTAAGTCAACGACAGAAATGGGATACATTCGGGTGAGTCGGCTCGGTACTGAGGTCCAGAACAAAGATGAAGACTACCAAAAAATAAGCCTCCGAGAGTGCGCTTCAAGCGGAGAAGAGCACATCGCCCAACTATTATTTAGGTAACAGTGTGTAGCTATTATTTTATCATTTTTGGCTCGGTGTTGGTGGCTGCGGGGAGTGTGAAAGAAATTGGGAGCCAACGACCGCCGGGTCTACCCTGATATAGATTTATTCAATAAAAAATAAATAACAGATGTTCTTTGACATTCGTACTATTGTTCCTTATTACACTTATAAAATTTATATTGTGTAAAGGGATATTCATTTCTTGAGGGGTACGAGAACATAGAGTTAACCTATTTGAAATGGGAGGGAATTAGCCAAGAAAGTACTCAGGAGATAGCGGACAATTTGGTTAGAGTGTGCTTTACTGAGAACATTCTTTTATTGAGAGTAAGGCGGGGGTTAGCAATTAACTATACGACATGAGAATTTGAAGTGTTTAAGATTAGAGGTAATGCAATAGAGATTGGTGAAAGCATATTATTGGCGCGGGTAATTTCGATGGCAGCAGATTTGTCTGGTAAGGAAGACCACCGTTAAAATGTATGATTGGATGATAGAGTAGTATATTGGTTAGAAAGATGGCCATACATGCAGAGAAGATGGAAAATATCGTCCTCAAGCAAGTAGGCAATTTAGAATCGGTATATGAAAAAAAGAACCTCTCAACAAATACTTAAAAACATACTTTTATAATTTATAAGATTTAGTCCTCGCTGATCACTCATCTATCAGACATATATTACTCTTGCCAATAATTAAGATCTAAAGCTTTGTCGGATGAGAGCAGGATAATATATGACAGTTTGATGGGAGGTCGCGTTACCTAACGATTGTAATGGATAAAAGGATCCAGGAGGCATAAGCCTAAAAACAGGGTGATGAAGAAACAAGCGCCAAGAGACGGTAATTAGTTACTGTTGTTATCCCAATCACTACGCTGCTCTCTGAGACAGATGGTGCACAAAGATTGACACAACTCTGACGTTGAAAGAGAGAGTTGCGCTAACAGAGTGTGAATTTGTTTGTCCTACGAGAGGTGAGAGAACGCGAATTTCAAATCATCGTCTTGTCTTGGGTCAAAAATGAATAACCATTGTGTGTTTAGAAATAAGGGATTTAACGCTGGGATGGGAGTAAATCTCGAGGCGCAGTGGTCGGTGGTTGATTATAGTATGGGAAGGATGCGAGATGTTGACTATGGGAGAGGAATAGTGGGTCATTTGAAATGAGTAGAGCCACCCTACAGGGAGCGTGATTATGTACCATTATGTTCGCAACTAGTGGTACAAATCTGAAAAGTAGGAATAGCAGAAAACTCATATAAATCGGCACTCCTTTAAATCAGAGCCAGCTAGGGGTGGACTGGCATATATTGGAGACGCAGAGAGGAGAGACAAGAGAGAGCGAGGATGAGAGAGAAGAGAGAGAGAGGAAGAGAGTAGAGAGATGAGAGAAGAGAGAGAGAGAGAGCAGAGAGAGAGACGAGATGAGAAAGTGGAGCACGAACGAGCAAGAGAGGAGAGAGAGAGAGAGGAGAGAGAGACGAGAGAGAGACTGAAGAATGAGAGTGAGAAGAGGGGTCAGGAAGCAAGGCAGAGTGTGTGGAGTAGGGATAAGCCAAGGTGAGTTTACCCCTTCTATAACACAAGAGAAACGATATGCCATACTTGGGCTATATATATGAACAAAGTCCATAGGTTCCGTTTCGCTTGGGGACAACGTCGTTCCTGTGAAGTTTGATGTATATACATTCTTTATTGATGTTTGGCAAATGTGCCATAAAGGAAGGATTCTGAGGTTCTCTTTCATACTGTCTGTCGTTTACTGCTCCGGCTTTCGCTTCAAACAAAAGAGCGGGGGGATATTTTATCATACCCTACTGTTGTTCCACGCGTATTACAGACTCGAAAATTTTTACAGAGGGAGTTAGGAAAGAAGAAAGAATAGACATAATTGAGAGACACAAAATGAAATAGTAATAGTCTTCTTCTAAATAGAGCAATCGAACATCAGCATGGATGTTCACTCAAGGCCTATCACACCGGCTCGGCAATGCTAGGCCGGTGGGGGTTAAACGATCCGAAAGAAAGGCTCCGTTAGCATAACTGACAGTAGCTTAATGAACTATTTTAGGATCGGGGATCGTAACAGCGTGACAGTAGCAGGCATTGGATAATTCTGGGCAAATCAATATCTACACGCTACGCCCCCAATCACGTCCGATTTCACTTCGGTGCTGATTAGGCTAGATACTGCGTATGCTGAATGTAAACTGATTAGAAGAAAAAAAGAACCACATTTTTATGCCCTATGGAGTCTTAATGGGATCTTGTCGGAATATAGTTGATGAACCACTAGGCTATCGTTGAAGATAATTGGATTAAGTGCAGTCAGAGAATTTTAAATATCTACATTATATTATCCGTAGCGCGATTGAGAATCTGTGGGCTAAGGAATTATATACGAACAGTTGCACAGCTGGTCAGCTTCTTTGTATTTTTCACTAGGCAGGTGTCTATTCTTGTCTCTTCTCCAGAAGATGAAGGCGGCTATCAGTACCGCCAGGCCACGAGGTACATAAATAAAATAGCTTAATCCAATTCAGCTTATATAATTTACGGCGGATAATAGTACTACCTATCTACCTGGGGTATACGAACCGGGTAGCTGACTAATTTAATAATCACCTCACGTGGTGGGCTTACCCCAGGGGTTATGACGGAAATTTCATTTACCATCCCCTCCCAGTTAATTATAAATAATTTTATAAATCCATATTATATGGTGAAAATCTAAAATTACAATTTGTAACTGTATTGTAAATATTTAACAACCCCCGAGAGGAGGGGACCTTTCGGGGTAACACGTGTTTCCGTGCAATGATAATATTTGTTTCTCTAATTTGTCTTAAGAAAGTCTATCCCGGTTCGGCTTTAAATCATCTTATATATATATTATACACTTACTGTTGCTTCATGACACTTCATGCACTTTACAACATGTTGATCTACTTTTCCTCCAATGTCAATCATGGCTTGACATACTCTGCATGTAACCATTGGGACACCTCCCGTAGCAGAGGAATATGGTGGAGGTAAATCATCTGTACCAATTGGAGAAACCACAGTCCCTTCTTGAACATCTAAAACAAAAAAAAAAATTATCAAAATAACAATGGATATTTGAAATTTTACTACATTCAAACATTTTTATATTTTTTCTTTATAATCAACTGGAATATCTCTTACAACAAAAAAAAAAAAAAATTTAAATCTAATAATATTTATTGTTCTAAGAGATATGACTAAATTAAATCACAGCTCTAACAAATCTTTCAAAATGTATTTTAACTCCACAATTAATTATTAAAAATTTTCTAGGTGGTAATATTCACAAACCACCATCATAGATATACCATAAGTATCTCGTGTAATTTGATGGAATTAAGATGTATCAATATTTAATTCATTCAAACCTTTTTAAATAAATACATTTTTAATATAAAAAAAATGGCATTAAACGAAGGTCAAATGGATTATTTTTATGGATGACTACAATTTTAACTGTACCCAGAATATACAAAAACGGAATTTGCAATGATTAATGATTTCTGTTTATTTCTAATATATTAAAAAAGCTAGCCAAATTAAAAGGAATATAAAATCAAGATAAGTGCTAATCATAAAGTTATACTTAAAACATCAAACAATGAATGAATGATATATTTGATAATGAGTATTGTGAGAGTTGTGATTCATAATTGAGGTTGAAGTTAGTAAATTGTGGAAAGAGGAAAAATATGTTGCGGAATGACTTCACAAAATGTCACCACCACTCATGGGTAGAGTCCTATTCAAGGAGGGGGTGTAATTAATAAAATCATTATCACTACCATTACCATCACTATAAATACCATTTATGTTATTACTCAATAGGCCTATCTAATAATATCTTCATCCTTATCACTATCAATAGTTACTCTCCTCTAAACAAAATAGAAGCTTCCTTCAATTGCCTAGCCCCATTTCAGTATTTACTCAGATAGTCTCTCTTCTTTGTCAAAAAATTGTATGTTCAAATCTTGGTTTTAACTACATGACATTCTTTGCCAAGATTTCTCCGATTTTATTTCTGTGGTGGGTTCTTCTTCCCCAATGAAGGTTTTGATCCACACTTTTATTTATTTTCTTCTCGCAAGGATCAGGATTGTCAACATCCATTACTTCTATAGTAATTTTACTAAGAGAATCGTTCATTATTGTCTGGCAACCATATGTTGAGCAGACCTCTTGCTGTGAAATGAAAAAGCAGCAGAATCGGAGAGGAATCACAGTATACTCTTGACCAGAAATAATAACCAAAATAAAAAACTTCTGAGAGTACAGTATCTCATTACTTATCCATATCATTTCATAAAATCTTAGCTGTCAGTTTAAATGATTTAAAGTACCCAAAGTAAAAACTATAAGATTTTTCTTTATGATGATACATACACCACTTATAGCTCATTCTTAAAAATTTATACAACTATATTCTCTCTTCAAACTACTTTAAGTCTTTAATATAAGAAACTAACATTCTTAATAGAAATTGAGCGTAAACATTACCACGGCTGAAAAGATTCTATACCTAAAACATGCTCATTGTTCAATTTTTCTCTACTGAAATCTAAGCTCGTTTTTACTTATATTTTATTGGACAATGAGTTTCAAAAATCATTAAACAGGCTGTGAACTCATACTCTTTTGATGCTCAAGAAATTCAAAGCAGTAGAATTTTAAAATGGTCACAGAATAAGCCATTTAATATCCCTGTATATTTATGGGCTTGCCTAAGCTTCAAATCCTTTAAAAACATAGTTTCAACTTAAAAATATTTTTGATACTACTTTTATATTTTCCTTCAAAATAAAAAATTAAAAATTTATAATGAATCTGCAGATTTTGCTATTGTATCTCAATCTTAGAATTCTACTGGTCATCCAATAATAAAATAAAATGTTACAGAACCATTTGCAAATTTGTAAAAAAAATTTAGTTTTACAAGAGAAATGCAGTTGTGTAAGATATACCTATAGCTATATATATATAAAAAAAAAGAGTAAAATAATCATTATGGATCAAATTTTTAGAAAAATTAATAATAATAATAATAATAAAAATTCTTCCAAACATTCATGTCAATCTATAAATTATTTTATAACATATCTAAGTAAGAGTATACTTTTTATTTATCACTTCATATGTAATTCATCATTCATTGAACCAGTGACTTCACATGACTAAATGAAGGGCTATATAATAAAAAGCATAAGGTAATTTCAATTTACAAGTTTACCAGTACATATATTTAATTAAATTACTTTCCTTACCACTGTGATTTCTTTTAATCATTTACATTACACAAGTACCAAAGAATTAAACTTTACAACACGCTATTCAAATACACAGAATCAACTGATCAGTAAAAATATAAAGATAAACAAAAATAAAATTTTTACCTATACTTGGAATATTTAATAAAATTAAATAAAATTAATATAATTTACAAATTAATACTCATAGAATACTTGAATGGACCAAAAGCGATATACGAAAGTAAAACTAAGTTACAAATACATATTATGTAGTAACTAAACATACATGAAAATTTACAAATACACCCATATAATTTACTCTTATCTAAGCTGGTGAGGAGACTAAAAGATAACTAAAACCAAGAATGCAATTACAGGAGAAACAACAAACGAATGATTGTTAACAAATATAATAAAGTAGTTTAGATTTGTGCAAACGTAACTGACAATTAAATATACACAATGAGCTTTACTGTATAATTGTGTATAGATGTGATTAGCTATTAGTTACAGGCTTGTGTTTATTAACATATAATGATTCAAGAAATAAGCAAAATAATTACGAGAGAGAAGTAGATACTAGAAAATGGAGATGTTCAAAGGAGAAGATGCAAGGAACATAATAAAATGTTCCCTGATAAGAAAGGGGTTCCTTACAGATAGAGCACACACAGTTCTATAACCGATTCACATGTGAGCATATTCAAGACCTTAATCATGATATAATCTATATAGGTGCCTGACTAACAGCAGAACATGAGTATTCATAAACTATCCCAGATCTGAAAACCGCAGGCAGCTGATCTTTATATAGGAAGAGACCAAATCCTGAGGGAGTTGTTTAAAATAAAGAATTATGCAGATAATATAAGGAAAGAACACTGATTAAAGTTCTGCTCCAAACTCTCCTCAGAGAGATTGTTTTGAAACAGAGCCCACTTAGGCCAACCTGACTTTGTAAAGGATTGTTCTCTACATTGATAAATGTCTTATATATCAATTAATGATCTAGAAATGCAGCCAAATCAGAAAGGAAAATATATTTTTCTCGTACTAGGCTCTTTGAATCATAGTAACAGAGCTTATCGTTTAGGTTTTGTAACTAATAATGAAATGGCCTTTTTGAATAATCAGTATTTTATAACACATTTTAAATATCTTAATAAAAGAATGTAGAGAAGGCTACTTTATAATACCCAGGATCCTAACAAGCTATAAAAATTAAGCAACTTCTGATTCACACACCTAACAACTGAACAGTTATGCTTTATTAATGATGATAATATAATCAGTGGTTTTGAAAAACTTAACAAGAAGAATCATAGCAACAATATTATGCATTTAAAAAACAGGGGATCATATTCATATTTTTAGCACTTTTGACATTTTCTCTATGGTATATATACGAGAGACAACAAAAAGAAAATGTATAGACTCTGGATGAGGGATGAGATCGTGATTATTCAGTAGTAATCTGTAGTCACATCTGGTTTAGTTTGAGTTGAGGGAAGAGCTGATTTTTGATCTTTACTTCTATCTTTTAACATCAATGCCCACTAGAATGGATGGGAGAGATGGGAGACTGAGGTTACGGGTGTGGTAAATGAAGGCACAGAGATCTGAGGATGAAAATAGGAAACTAAATTACATACGGGTTAAAGAGAGAGAAGAAAGCAGGACACGAAGCGCCCACCTGTTGCAAATAAACAGTTTGACATATGGAGAATCGCCTTCGAGAATGATTTCTGGGTCCACACTGTGAATAAATTACCATGCATGTCATGTGGATGCACAAGACCCACCCCTTCCCGATTCCAGAGATGACACACCTGAACAGAACCTGTACACCGACCGCACATCCCCAAGCTGCGAAGGATATGAGGACGTGATGCCCGTATCCAACGGGCAAGATGTCCCCTTATTCATGGAACCCGTAATGGCTCCGTATTCCCTCGTGTTTCTGGTGAGCATTACGAAATACCGATAGCGTGGAGAGAGTTTACGACCCAACAATCAGCGACATAACATACTCCGTTGGAAATACTAGGTCGGAGAACGCCAGCTTCATTTCCGTGCATCCTTCGTCGCTCGAGGATAATCTTAAACTTTTCCTCACATACCCCAAGAAATAAGTGGAGTTTATTATAAAATAACAAGCTGAAGTTTTAAAGGAGCTAGGAGGGAACAATGCAATATTCTCCGTCACAAGGGTGAGTATGATAGTGGTAAAAATCTTTAAGAAATTTAAAAAAATTCATTTTTTGAGAGAAAAAAGAAAAATCAATAAGACCGTTGAAAGATAGAGAAGGAAATCGGCGAATTTCAAGCAAGAGGCAGAACGTAGGATTGAGAAGAAGGCGCGTTCATCAGGAAGAGAAAGAAGGAAGCACGAGAGGACGGAGTGATTGCGCGCCATTCGCTGCTTCTGCGTACTTTATCGAATCACATGTTCGAATGGAGAGCGCTACTGAGAATAACAATACAAGCATAGGAGCAGGACAAGAGAGAAAGAAGAACGTATAGTGCGTAAAATTTTCTTAAGATGAATCAAATAATATACAAGAGCAGAAAAGTTCGGGTAAATCTATTAAAGCTTGTTTTTTAATAAAATAAATATTCAGAATATTCAAGCAACTGTGAGCTAGAGAGAATGAATGAGAGAGAGAAGAGAGAAATGATCTAGCGAATTGGAGAGGCGAACATATTTCATAGAGAGTGAGAAGAAATAGAGAGAGCAGATGAGGAACACTTTGATGAATAATTCAATGCAAACTGAGTCCCAGAGATGGCGTGAAGACGAGACATGAGACGAAACGTAAGCTATCTCGCAGATTTACCCTAAAAAAAACCAATTACTGGTTTATCAATTAAGTCTTTTGTTTTTATAAATTTAAAATCCATATAATAATCTACAAGGGGTGAGAGGAAGAGAGAAGAGAATGAAGAGAGGAGAGGGGAAACGATGAAAAGAGTAAGAGCAAGAGAGGAGAACGAGGAGAAGAGAGAAAGAAGAGGTTAAATAAAGGAATATTGGAAAAACGAAGATGAGATGATACACTGTAGATACGCACAAATTTAAAATTTCCCTTAGTATCAGTGAAGCTTGTTTGAATAAATTAAATCATAAGAACCGGGGGAGAAAGAAGACCGAAGAAGAGAAGAGGATGATGAATGTGAAGAAGAGAGAGACAGAGATGAAGGAGGGGAAGTTTAAGAAGAAATCGAGAAGATAGATTTCCAATTCAGAAAATTCCGGAAACTTACCCACATCTACACTGGTTCAACTTTAACCAGCGGAGAGGTAAAAGAAGGTATTTTAGATACCCCCGAATTCCATTAGGTAAATCAGTTAAGACTTTGGTCTACTTCCGAATTGTTTTATAAATATCATCATAAGAAACGTGAGAGAGAGAGAGAGATGAGAGAAGAGAGGAGAGAAGAGGACAGAGAGAGTAGAGAGAGAAAAGAGAGAGAGAGAGAGAGAGAGAGAGAGAGGCTACCCTAATTGATGAGGAGAGAGAGAGAGAGAGAAGAGAGGAGAGAGAGAGAGAGAGAGAGAGAAGAGAAGAGATAGAGATGAGAGAGAGAGAGAGAGAGAGACCGAGATAGAGAAGAGAGAGATGAGGGAGAGAGAGAGAAGGAGACGAGAAGATCCGTACATTTGAGATGAAGTGAGTGAGAAAATTTATTATGCCGTTTGATTGAACTCTTGATTTAGATTATCCTGGAGTATACTTCAGAAAACGAACTACAGAAATTTCCACAAGTAGATGAAAATATGTATGGGGATTTGAGTAGGGTGGAATGAACGTCAAGACCCAAAAAAATGTCTGCTATTATTATTATTATTATTATTATTATTCAATTATTCCATAATTATTATTAACATAATAGATTATTATTATTATTATGATTACTTATTATTATTGGTTTGGTTCTTTTGTTCAGAAATCAAGTAGAGATACGCAATTGTGAACTTCACTATGCGATTTTCTTAACTCATAGTGATGCTCTCATTGGTGAAAATCTTTTTCTACTCTGTCAACTGAGTCCCTATAACGTACACACCACACACACACACAACACACACAGCACACAACACACAACACACACCCCACACACACACACACATACACAGCACTACACACATACACACACACTATGACACACTAAACTTTCAATACAGAAACACAACATAATAGTGAGTATCTAAGATAGATAAAAATATATATATTCTTATATATAATATATATAAAGCTTTAAAGTACTTTTCATATATATATATATAGTATATATTATAATATATAAGTATACTATATATGCTAAATATATGTGATTATTATATTATGAAAGATAAACTACATTCAACGTAGTATTTGTTTGTATATAAAGGATAAGACCCGCTTTGATTAATAATTTATCCCTCTCTTATTTAGTTACACAAAAATTAGAAAGAAACATATTGATTAAAAAAACAGATTTTTCACACTAAAAACAATTAAAAAAGTTTAACAAATCAATATCTACAATTGGGGATGTCTTACTTCCCTGCATATTGGCAGGACGAGAACTTGCAAATTCAATGTCTAAAACTTTTTTTATGTTTTTCTTGTACGAGTCCACGTTACTTATAGGCTAATGTTGTCTTTTTATGAGCATGAAGCATCTTTCTCGTCCGGTTATGTATGTGTATACACTCCTACATATAGTTCATTATTCCAAACCTATATAGCAACACCGATATACCAGAATCTTAATGACTTGCACATATCATATAAGGTATTTCTTTATTTTAATATTATTTACTTGTATATATAATATTATTATAATATATATATAATATATATTATACATATATATATGTACATATATAATTATATATTATACTCCTACTTGGTTGCCCCCGCTTCCCTTCCTATTGGAAAAGTTTTCCTCCTATGAGAAACGGGTGTCCATGAGGTACTGTGCCACCACAACAGTCCGGACCTGAGGTCGTTCTAGTGAAAGAACAAAATGCTTTCAGTTAGCTATTTTCTAATTTCGCGTTACGTCCGAGACCAGTCTTATGCGAGGAATTTCCATGGTCGTCACAGATTGTCAGGTGAGGGACATTTAAATGGCAATGGGGGAGCGTATATAATTTGTATTTTATTTTCTTAGAAAGTGGGGATGGTGCCAGAAGCGTAGTCGCCAGGCAACATGTAGCCAAGTTTGATGGTCAAAGGTTTTTTGTGAAGAATAATTTTCCGGCGAAGCGCGCCTTAAAGTATGGTGTTTATTGGGAGATATGCGGGAGATCTTCTTGGGTTAATCTGAAGTGTTTGTGTTTTAATGATGGGGTATCTGGGGGTGGGAGAGGAAGCGTGTTGTATATCTGAGGAGTACAAAGCTTGTGAGATCCTTTTCATTCTCGGTGGAAGTGGCTGCTTGCACATGTATAGATGATATGGGGCTATGGTGTGTGAAAAGGGCTTTGCGCTGTTCATTAATTGCAACCCAACCTGTCGATCATGGGCTCTTACTGGTAAAGAAGTTTTTTTCAGGTAGTAAGTAGATGACGGTGAAATGGAGGGAAGGCAGCCTCAATTATATTTCAACGATAGCTTTTTGCGATCTTCTGGATATTTTGCTTATTGGACTTGTTGATAATTGCGATGGCAGCAGGATTGGTGATGCATAGCTTAAAAAGGGACGGAAGCCGCTGGTTATTACAATTGATAAGAGTCCTTCGTTTTGGCGAATAATTTTCTGGTTAATGTTTTATCGCGCGTTTATATATTATGTGTGGATAAGTCCATATGTTGTGCTGTATCGAAGGCTTTAAGCAAAACAGATAAGGTTGTGTATATTAAAAGAAAGGTCTTATATATTTGAAAGAAAGCACACTTGAACTAGAGAGTGTGGATTCTTCTATCGAGTTGAATCGTGTAATGGAGGATTTTTTAGGTGCGACCGTCATTCTTATTAGCGTGATAGCCCATAGATTCAAGTTGATTTATATTTGTTGTATTCTTATTTGGATGCAATATGGTGATTTGAAGAGGGAGAGGGGGGGAGAAATTTTTTTTTTAAAAGGAAAAATCAGTTTCTTATTTGTTGGATATTTTTTTGATATTTTTTGATTTTTGGATTCGTAAACGTCACGCGAAATATAATCTGCAGGTTACAAATTATATATAGTGCTGACCGTTACGCACATCACTGAAAAAAAATATAGAAAAAAATAATTGGCAAAAAAATAAATAGAAATCACACTGATTTTTTTAAAAAAATCAAAAATCACCAAAGAAATTGCCATCCCTGCTTTCTTATCTTTACTGTATTTATAGAAAAGAGTTTTTGGCTATTATTGTTAGTTCGTCAATCAATAAAGGTGCTGAATTTATAGAAATGGAATGTGGGTGGTCGATGCATAAGTAAAAAGAAAATGAGACACTAATTAAACCTTAATGTTTTAGAAGGCATCCATTTTAATTATAATTATTAGATAAACTAGATATATAATAACATATATTAATAAAGTTTAATATTTATAATGTATACGAATAATGGGATAACCTAGTACTACAACAATTAGTGGAAGGTAGCATATATTACAATACATACTAATTTATAGTATTACATTTAAGATATACTATATACAATGATATTAGTATACGCCAGGATCTCTAACTGAGCTTTAGTAGTGATAACTCACTCATTCAGAGACTATACTAATATCAAAACATCAAGAACAAGTGAATTAGTAGTGGCAGGGTAAAGAATCTATCTGCCTCTTACCTCGGCACACATTTGAGATACCATCACTCCGCATGTGTTCCTTCCACCTATAGAGACCAATCACTTGCTCCGGTTATGCATTTTAAATGGTCAGGCACACTCAGTCATAGTCACCTAAACCTCACACATAACGTATGATCTAATCTGCAGTACTTTTGTTCTCTTGAAACATACATTAAACTCAATTCCACACTGTAAGCTTGTCACACGCGGTCTATGCCAAACATCTTAACAACAATTATTGAATTACGACGCTTTTATAATATGAGGTTCGGTAATCGTACTTTAAACGTGTCTATTAAGTAAATATCTAGCCTATAATCAACTGAGTACGCTGCTAGCGGATGTAGATTGTACGAATGCCGATATACCCATCCCATATAATATATATATAATATAAAACTAATATCAATACCGCCTCACATCGTTTCAATTGAATAAGTAACAATAAAATACTAGCTTACTGATCTACCCGCACCTCCTGAGCTTCAGGTCGCCGTACATACATGATACCTATTTACTACTTCCCTTACTAACTGGTATAACCCTTCTGACATAATAGTCGCACACAAAGAAGAAGTTAAAATGTGTTCCTATGCATGGCAATAGTGATCAGATCCCTACCACCAATACGTAAGTGTAAAAGTCTTGATGTTTTCTCGACTCGTAAATCTGATCTTACGCTCTCTCCTCGAGTGGTGGATCTCCACAACTTACGTTCCTGTATGTTTGACTTATGTATCTTCATAAGTAGTATCGTAGCGATCTAATAATAATTCCACATCATTTGCCCTCAGGATCATATCTTTCTCATCCGCTGGTTAAGACGTTACCTTCCGAAAGTAGCATACAGATATCATATTTTTATCTTCTAGATGATAGTATAAGACCACCTTTCAGATTATTATTAAATTTCTGATAGATCCACATTTGGTGAGCTGATAGAAGACTCCTGATTAGTCAGGACTTCGGGCTTTCGTCCTGGATCTGGTACGTGAGCAGATCTGAACTTCTTTAAGTGAAAGGAACCTCGGTAGATTGACCTTCGACCATATTGATATTATTATGATCCTTATTTGTCCAATATTAGATGTTAATCCTTTAGGGTGAGAGCGTCTGCTTATTGATACATCAGTTTCATCAACTAATTACATTCAATATAAATGCCTTTATAATTCAGATTTATCGTTACTCATTTTGACTCCTAAAGGGCATTGGTTATTAAACGATAATTAAATCTTTATCGAGTAATAAGTCAATTCATAATTATGGAAAGCCGTGCATAAACTTTATGCAAAATTAATTACTATCATGTGTGAAATTAACACACCATCCTCGAATTAAATATTATCATTATCATATAAATTCAATGAATTAACATTTTAACTTAATAAAAATGATCTATTAATTATTAGATCAAACAGAACTTAGTAAAACTTCTCGGTAAACTTTTTTCATACCATTTAATCAACATATCAATCTATGCCCTTTAAGCTACTCGATATATACTACCCTATATAATATACTAAATAGACCATATTCGGCTAAAGAGTTATTAGAGTTTATCATAGTATATAAAGTAGCCTATTAACCAATAGTAACGTCTCAGATAGTGTATTATACTAGAGTAGTTGAGAAATATAGAGTAATTTAATTAAACACATATCTATGCATACTCATACATTATACTGATAGTCTCATTCAGATCTCATGTATATGAGACCTATGGCGGCTAGAGCTATACTAGTCGTCTTGCCCGTATTAATTCCAGCTTTCTATATAATATAGCAATATCCTTCATTATAATATTAACTACTAGTCTCAATATACTCACCGCCTTACTATTCTGTCAGTGGTTATATACTATACCAAGATATTATATATATATAAATGCAAGCATAATATCATGAATCATACATACAACACAAATTACACGAATTTCATAAAAAAACTGTGTATATGACCTCAGTGAATATATACAATTATACTGTACTTCAAATCCATAGTATGTTACACAAAGTATATTATAGTTAAATTAATCCCCATAAGACTTCGGATAACTAACTCTAATTTAGCAAACCATTAAACTTTATACCTTCTTTTGTAACTTATCTTTTTATTGATTCTGTTAAAACTAATTTTTGCTTTAAATTAAATAATACATTTCTTTTTAAATTCAAAAAATGTTTATTAAATTATTAATTAATTGTTTTAAATTATCTTATTAATTATATTAATTATTATATTACTTTGATTATATATTATTATTATTAACTATATAATTATTAATAATTATTATTATTATTTAGTACTAGTCTAAGTATGTAATCAGTGCAAGTGAGGTAGAGCGATATCAATTTATGAAACGTTCTATTATTTAATTTTTAATTGTATTATTAATATTAATTATTATTATTATTTATTATATATATTATTATTATTATATTAATTAATAAAATAATTAAAT
Organism: Trachelipus rathkii; assembly: GCA_015478945.1. Taxonomy (NCBI): domain Eukaryota; kingdom Metazoa; phylum Arthropoda; class Malacostraca; order Isopoda; family Trachelipodidae; genus Trachelipus; species Trachelipus rathkii. The sequence continues at coordinate 6,040 of JABUQX010053904.1, read as the reverse complement.
AATAATAATAATAATAATAATAATAATAATAATATAATAATTATTTTAATAATGTATTATTATTTTATTAATTATTCTATTATTAATTATATAGATAGATATTATTTTATTATTATTAATATTACTTAGTATTTATTATTATTATATTATTTTATTATTCACTATTATTATATTTTACTATTTATATTCTATTATTGTTTATAAATTGTTGTTATTAAGAGTTGTTATTAAGTTATTATTAAGAGTTTTATTATTATTCGGTGTTGGTATGCCCTATATCTGTTAATTTATACTTTTTTATATTATGTAAAGTTTATTAATTGTTATTTTATATTAGTGTAATGATATATGTTATGTCTATTGTTTAAATTGTTAATTATTATTATTTTTAATATTTTGTTTGGAGAATATATTGTATGGTTTAAAGGGGGAGGTTTTTTGCTTACTTTGTCACACACCCTCCAGTTGAGGCGAAAAAAATAAAGCGAAGTAAATTACCTTTTTTAGCGAGAAAATTAGATTACATCTATGGAGAAAAATCGTAGTTATTTTAGTAATTTATAATTACTAATAAAATGAGTAATAATAATAAATAATAATGACTAATTAATTAATAATAATATATAATTAATAATTCATAATAATAATATAATCAACAATAGTAAAGTAAACAATTTTATTTCCCAATTTTTTATATTGTTAAATCTATTTATCGGATTATATTAGTATAAACACTGTAGACATAATTTTAATAATAATAAGTAATATAATATAATTATAATAATACATACATTACTATTACTATATAATTTATATATTTGTAAATATTCTAAGAAAAATATAATAAGTAATATAGTAAATTAATATTATAATAATCAATAATAATAGATTATATATATTATATAATATTTATTATAATAAAATATAATAGAAATATATATATATACTATAATATTATATTTATATTATATTTATATTTAATTTTATTATATATTTTAAATATAATATTATTTATTATTGGTTCTAATTATTTATATTAATATATTTATATTTTAAATTTAAATTACTTCTACTATTTATATTAGGATAATAATGGTCAATACTTAAAATATAATGACTATATCATAGTATACTTATTATATACAATTTATAATCAGTGGCGCAAATATCTTATAATATAGATTAATAATTATATAATACAAATATATAATATTATATATATATTACTAGTTATATTATATATATATTATATATATTACATTTAATATCCCCAGCTATGTATAGATACATTGCAATTTAAAAATTTACCTCTATATTTGATTTTGTTATAATATACTGAACGTGAGTTTAAATCGATAAACATCAGCAATCCTTATTAAATCAACCAAAAGATTTATCAATGGGATTATTTTTATGCGATCGAGTTTATACGATCTAAAGTTTTTTTTTAGTATCTTACTAATTCTCACGAGACTGATATACAACATTTTTTATCTAGCTCTTATTTTAAATTTAAAATATTATAGTTATAATTAACAGATGTAACAAATATATATATATATATGATATATATATTTTATATTAGTGAAATTTTGTAATTTACTTTTATACTTATAATAAATATATTAATAGTTGTTAACACAACATTAATCGAGCAGTTATAGTGTAATATATATTATATAGATGACCTATATATATATAATATAAACTGCTAAGTAGTATTATTTTCGGTGTGGAGACCTGTATCTCGGTAATTGATATACTCCATTATGTTCTTGCAACTTGTACTCAGTTTCATAAAAAAATAATTTTGTATAAATAACTAACCCAATGTCAAAAACACCCCCATTAATTTTCAGGTTAAACACTGCTATCGGACACCTGAATCGGCTACTTGGCGTTGGCTTATTTTGGTTGCATATATTATCACCGGTACTCTGTACTCTTACCCCAAGCTGAGAAGCCTTGGCATAATGGTGATAAAAAGTATTGTGATCTCTCTGTTTCATTTCCTCCCATTAAAAAACAGAGAAGAAAAATATTCAGACGGAATAGATATTATATTATACTATTTTAAAAATAAATTATATTTTATATGAGATTAATAGATATAAGATTTATAATTACCTATATCTTTTTATTAATGAAATTATTTAATATAATCTCTAATATTACTCTAACTTCAAGATACGGTGAGGTAATCTACTATAGTATATTATATCAATACTATATTATATACTAATATAAGTTTGGTGATAAACCATTTATATAAGTAAAATAATAATAAATATATATATAATTGATATAACTATATATATATATGAACTATAGTATAGGGGCCTGATTTAATTCTTGCCTACATAAAACATATTAACAAAGAATGTTTCAAGAAAGAAAAAACGAGAAAAATTTTTGATCACACTTTCTATATATATCAATATTTTAGAAATTTTCACTTTTCATTAAAATGTAATATCTTGTGTCAAATTTCTAGTACTAATAGCAAATTTGTTTCTCCCATGCCTCTTACAGTGACATTAACCACACAATACAAGAATTTTTTCACGCTAATGTAAATTTTTAAAACTTTCAGCTGTATCATTTTAAACTTACGAAATTATGTAATATAATTGTTTTTATGCGACAGCACAGTTTTATATAAAAATAGTATATAAATAATACCTAAATTCCATGAAACAAGTCGATTAACCTTAATTAAAAAATTATCTGTAAAAAAAGATGTATTTCGTCCGATAATATGCGAAGAAGCCTTGGATATATGCTAAAAGAAGAAAAAGAAATAAATAAAATCGAACAACAAATGAATTACGGATGTGAAACTACATCAACTACCTTTGAAGTGTAGGAACAAACGACAACTCCTAACTCCGACAAATCCTCAGTTAAACTCCACTTGTTTTAATGGTTGAGTACTTTATATGAGGTGATCTAAACGAAATCACACCTCTAAAAGATGCCATTTTCAGACAACATAAACAGCTCTCACGTGTAAAACGATAAAGAAAATCAAAATAGAGCTAAGAAGTTGACGAACCTAGTGAAGACAGAACACTTAGTACACTTTAAAATAGCTTAAATGAAAAAAAAAAATATAAAAAAATTCCTACAGTGTGCAGATTACGTTTTACAATATTTTCGTCTATACTAAACTCAACAATATTCAAATAGTATGAATAATTACAGAGATACACACTCGCGAAACCAGTGAAAGACGTAAACAACAGATCATACAGGTAAATTCAGGACCTCTACTACGCCTCAAGTTTTAGTGTGCACGATTCTATTTAATCGATACTCATAGAGTGAGCAATTTAAAAGAGAATAATCGACGGAAACCTTATCAAAACGTCAAAATCATTGCAGGACTCAGTGAAGAAGAAGATCTTCATCACCATAAGTATATAAATCTCAGGCCTCTCTACTAGCCTCTCTCAGTTTAAAGGACTGTGAGCCAAATTTTCGTCGGACAGTGTAACGATTTACTCAGCTGAACTCTCTAATGTGAAGGTATTGCAATATATCGTGCAGATCACTTACAAATGCTATCAAGATACAATATCAACTAACTTCGTCTATTTTAATAGTAAGAAGTCTTTCACTCATTTCTTTAATTTTCTTATTACTTGTAAATAGGCTGTTTATTTATTTGAGCATTTTTATTATCTTATTACTAATTTTAATATGCATAAACCAATTATTTATATAAAGTACTGGTTAGAATAGCAGAAAAATTAATCCGTGTATGGTATTACGTACAATACAGTTGCCACCACATACTACTGCTACAATATATGAATGGATAGAAACAAAGGATAATGAATCCAAGTCTAGCCATTTCACTTAGTTCCTGTCTATCATACTCATATATAAATCAGACCAATCAGGGACTGAGACTTAACAATTGACAAAAGAGAGATCATTTTCAATATAGTATTATGAGTGGTATTACTTACTATAATGAAGATCTCATAACCCCTAATCGCACATAATTATATTTTCATTTAGTGCTTGCATTCTTTGTTTGATTCATACTTCCTCCTACAAATTGTCGTTACTCAAGAAGAAAATTATACATCAAGTTCCGTTACCCATTGCCACCTGACCACTATGACTTTCTTTCATTCTATTGTTGATTAGTCCAATCATAAAGACCTTCTTCATTACTACTAAAGCAAACTCAGAACCAAAAAGTATCATATTAGTGTATATATATGGTTCCGTTTTAAGGAGTGAAATATAATACTATGAGTAATGAGCAAATATATTTGTATATTAAAAAAAAAGAAGAGAAGAACTTAACATACAAAGAGTTATTTATCACACTAAAAGAACAAAGCGACAAAAGAATCTCATGTGTCATAACTCTCTATAAATTTATATAATATTTATTTTGTTTTTTATATAACAGCTTTGTCGGAATTAAAACACGATCAAAATAATTCTACTCAATATTCTACAAACATGAGAATGTTGCAACAAGTTTAACATTATAATTCTCTTTAAAATATCAATCAACATCGAGTAATGAAGAGATAAGTAATTTTTTTTGGTAATAAAATATCAATGTTTTAGTATATATATACACTATTATAGTGTGATATAATATAAAGAAAATTAAAGTCAATAAGTCGTGCGTTTGACACTTCGAAACCACCAATTAAAATATCCTTCAAGAACAAGAACTGTTTCTGTGTGTCTGGATAAGTATTAAGCTCTGAAGATGAAAAAAAAAAAAATCCCACACACTAAAAACAGCTAATAAAGGATGTAGGTGCCAGAACGAACTTTCATTCGAAAAACTACTCCTTTGAGAGAGTGAAAGAATTTGTGTACAAAAAGAAATAATCAAACAAATGCCATCATTGATGTGATATCTATGTAATAATAATAATATAGTAATATATATATGGTTAATAATATATAAATAGTATAAACAGGGAACACTAATTAAAAAAATAAATATATATATATAGTTTATATTATATTAATTATATCATACTAATATCATTATAGATGGACACTAATATAGACTTTATTACATTATAAATAGGTGTGATTAAAGTTGCTCACTCTTTAATTCGATGCACTCACTTTATCTCTCTCTCGTGAGTAAACGTGATAATAAAACAATAAAATATAGTTATAAAAAAAAAGCTTTTATTTTAACATCTTTATTAGAGTTACGAGTTTACCATAACAAATCACTTAACTCATAGTTTTTATCAGAGCGAGGTAACTTGCTTTGTCATTGAACAAGAGGTTGACAACCTCACTTTGTCTCTAACAGGGACAAAGAAAATGCGGGGCAAACTAACTTCACCTTAGTTTAAACGCAACGTCGGGAGGGCGAGAGAGAACGAGAGCGATACATTGCTCATAGAAAGCGTGATTTTTTTTTTTATATAGTTAACTCCAAATTTCTATGTATTTAATTTAATATTTTACTTATATATATATTATAAATCTCTAAATTATCAATAAAGAAAATAATCCCCTATAATTAACAACATGAATTCTTATGACCTTTTTATTGCATATCCTACCGTGCCTCTCCAAAACCTATATTTACACACACATACAACAATATTATAAAATATATTCCCCAAATACATAAGTACACACACACAAATACATACACCACTATTTTACGACACTCCTAAAGTTAAGATATTAGTTATAATATTATAGGCCGTAATTGATTCATATTTTGTTTATACTTTTATTATAATATTCTATAAAAACGCACTCCTCAGAATATTTCTTCTCTCTATCCACAATATACACATTAATATTATAGTATAACCTCCTATTAATAATACTATTAATTATAATATATATAAATATATATATATATATATATTAATATATATTATAGATAATATATATATAATTATTAAATATATATACTATAATTATATATAATTATATAATATATATTAATATATCATATTATATTATTATATTAGTTTCAAGAGTATATTTTTGTGAAATTATTTTAATAATTGTACACTTATTATTT
>JABUQX010053903.1:17500-27728 GCA_015478945.1 Trachelipus rathkii | reverse complement strand
CGGTACGTCGAGAACGAGGATTTTCCAACACCCAATAAGCATATTGTCTCTAGCCTGGTTGGAGAAATTGTGCCAGGGAACAAGCAGCCGATCGACCATTTTTTGTATTGAGTTTAATTATTGGATTTTTGAAGAGAAAAAGATTTTAGTCCAAGAAGGAGATGAACCTGGCTCATCCCATAATAATTACAGTCCCTTTTATCGCGGCACCAGAATCATGAAGCGTCGCGGGCAAAGCTGTCTTAAGAGTTCAAAGCAGTCACTTTCAATTTATACGTTGCTTAGAGCAAACGCAGCCCCCCGAATCGGCCTATCAAATGCCATAAAAACGCATAGGCAGGATGAAGATGTTGGAGAGAAAGTAAAGTATTAAAATTAAGTTGATATAAGGTTAGTTCAGATTACGATAGGGAGCGGGTAGAAAAGTGGGTTTATTTATAAGATGAGAAGGACTACAGTGGGTCGTGAAAACATAGGTCACAGTATGTGTCAAAGAATCGGTGGGGAGGGATCCGAATCCGGAAAGTTTGTTTGTATAGGTTATTTTTAATCAGTTGCTCCACAATCGTATTAGAATTAACTGAAATGATTCGGCATTCCCTTGCCCACTTAAATCAGTAACCGAGACGGAATACCCAACAAGTTCAGTTTGTGTACATGAAATCCCCTAAATAGAGGACCTCCGTGTAGTTGGATGAGAAGATATAACAGTCTCATGTAGAAGTGTAAGGTAATTCAAAAAAAATGCATGGGATGAACAAATCTGTTCTGTTAGAGAGAACAGTTAAGCTCAGAAGCATTACAAGAATATGGTGTAGTATTAAGGAAAGAAAGATTTTAAGCCACAGAAACCAATCGAAGTTAGGAGTCGAGATGCTCGAGACTTGTGATAGTAATGGTTTATATTTACGATTAGGCACTACTTCACCCTTCAAACAGAAATCATAAAACTTAAGTTTGGCGATAGACGGTCAAGATATTCCCATAGGATGCCCCCCCCCCGCCCCCCAAGCCGTGCCCCAGACCCGCCAGCCGCACGCCTCCCAGCCGCCCCAAGAGAGCAGCCCCGGCCCACCCCAGAGTCTTAGAGTGGCAAGCCTTGGGTATGTTGGTAAAGTCAAAAGAAAAGCCACTTCGTGCAAATCGCTTATCTTCATACACGCAACACCACACGCAATCACAGTAAAAAACCCAAAAAAAAAAAAAAAAACCAGGACAAGGAAGGAAAGAGAAGAAAAAAACACAAAAAAAAAAATCAAAAAAAAAAAAAAAAAAATAATAGACAAAAAAAAAAATAAATTAAATGAGGAAAATGTTATTTATTACTTCAATACTAAAACCCCTAATTTTAAAACTATAAAACCCTATTTACAGCCAATATCTAAATATGAAAAAACCAGAAAGTTTAAAAAACACCTCACGCCTCACAAACACGCCATCTCACGACAACATTTGTGTACAAAAAACTACATTTGATCAACTAAAAATGTACGATAAATCTGTATAAATTATAATAATGGCTGACCAAATAGGTAAATTTTACGCTAAAGGACCAAGCTTGGAGAACGCTAAAAAAAAATCTAAGTTTAAAAGGAAATCGAGGTAAAAAAAAACATAACTTGGATGTCACTAGCTTCTATATTGACACTTAGATTTATTATTAGATCTAAAGTTTGATTCTCATTAATTTTTCACGACAAAAAGTAAGAAGTTTCGGCTAAGTATGCCATTTTAACCGATACCGATACCTATACCTCAAAAATCGAGATACCGATACCGATACGGATACTATCGGTACATCCCTAATATATATATATATATATATAATATATATATACTATATATATATATATATATATTATATATTTATCTATATAATATACTATAATCTTCTATTTTGAGGAGAGTTTTTCCCAAAAAAAGATTGGGAGTACAGGAGCTGCTACAAGCCATCGAAAAAGAAAAGCAAGTAGGAATGAGTATGACAAATGTTCGGAAAAAAAAGAGAAGAAGAAAGCCCAGCCTTTACGCCCCCCCTCTCTCTGTACCATAAATTAGTGAAAACTCGTCAACAGACAAGAAACGCAACCACGCCCTAGAGCTTCATTGGGACTCGCGAGAACGGACCTTCACTATGTAAATCAGGTCAATGTAAGGGTTCTCCCTTGGCCCCAGGGAGGCCACACCATGCTCCCCATACCAAACCCACCGCCATTCCTCCTTCATGCCACCTTATTTGCCTTCTGCCAACTTCCACATTTCTCTCCCTTCAGACATTCGTTTCACCGACTTCAATCCACTTTCTCTTTCGCGTCTCCCAGCCATGTCGGTTCCCAAACACACTTCCAACCTATAAATCTCCGTTAGACCAACCGACTATCATTTATCCTTTCCAACATGCACCCAAACCAATCTCAACGTACTTTCAGTTTTTCTCTCATTTACCCCTTTCTTGCACACCCAACATCTTCTCTAATAGTTAAATTCCTCATTTTGTTAATCTTCTCACACCAGCATGCCCCTAAGATTGTCATCATGAACACATGAACTTTATTAGATCTATACCTCTAGTTCCAGACCATAGTCTCACTACTATACAATAACACAGGTAACAGCTTACCCTCATGTAAGACTCTAGCGCGCCTCAAGACTTGTCCCTTTACATATCACAATGACTTTATTCCACCAGCAAACCTCTTTCCTGCGATCTCACAAGCTTCCTACTAACTCTGCATCATCCATTCCCCCTTTTCATCCAACAATTACCCTAAATATATTTAAACCAGACACTTGCTCCAGCTGGCCTACCATCTAACATAACTTCACACTGGAGACTGTCCTCACTCACATCTATAACCTTACTCTTATCTAACGTTTACTTTCCAACCCCTCCTATTACACACCTTGCCAAATCTCTTACCAATCCTCTCCAAAACTCTCTTCAGATCGCCACACAAAACCAAATCATCCGCATATTAATAGGTAGGGGCACACCCTCCACTGCGATCTCGCATTCTCCATCATCTCGCAACACCATTCCCTGCCATCCCAACCTCTACCACCTTGAATTCTTTCATAACCCCGTCTAATATTAATACAAATGAATAAACCAAGGAGACAAAACACAACCTTTGGCTGCACTCCTCCCCCGCTCTATTTCATTAATGTTAAACCAGTCACTTTTGACACCATTTTGTCTTACACACGCTTGCACTATTCGTCTACTACTTTTGGATTCCATTAGAAGCCCTACCACCACACACCATTATCACTAATACTAGCCATAGCTCTCCCCTATTAACCTCTTCATTACGCCTGTTGTAAAATCCAAGAAAACCTGAATATAATTTATCTCTTCTTACGTCATGTTTCTCAATCATTGTTCAATGTAGAAGATTTGATGCCACATATCCGCTACACTTCCTAAACGCAACCTTTCTGTTCTTCACCAAATCAGTTTCCCTCTCGTCAGCTCGATATTTTCTGCACTCTTGTCGACCAAAAATAAAAAAAACAAAATACCAGCATAACTTCCCTACAACCCACTACAACACTCAATAAATTATTTCCCTTATAATTCCTACAGTTCTATCTCCCTCCTTTATATAAGGGGTACTATTACCGCTCTCCTCCAATCCCTGGAAACTATACCCTCCATAACGCTTTATTACACAACTTCCAAATCCAATCAATTTCCATCTCGCCTCCGTTATTTCTTTGATCACTTTCACTAGAAAATTTTATCTATCTGAAAGATTAGCCATTCTTGTACGTTTCTCACTTACCCATTACCTCTGTCTCCTATACTTAATAACCTCCATCCAAAATACCTATTCTTCGTTGCACCATGCAAAACCACCACACATTTCACTAACCACTCTCATTGACGGGCTAATATTGTGCAGATTTTCGAAAGTGTTTCTTTCCCAAACTCCCCTCGCATCCCATTTCATCGAAGTTAGCAAAAATGATCTCTACATCCACCTATGTTGGAGGTATATGTTCGATTCTAAGCAGATTGGCCCCTGAACATTCTGCATTCTCTAACCTGTTCGGTGCCTTTCCTTCCGAGAGCTTACCCTATCCCTTGTATTCCTGCATCATCCCTCCAGAACTGACAGTTTTAATACTTTTTTCTTCTTGGTATGTACCTTTTATTAATACTTTTTTTCTTCTTGGGTATCCTAATTCCAAGCATCTTTCTTGTGAATTGAACCTTCATCATTTGCTTTTATTACATTCAACTACGGCTTCTTTTTTTACTTTAACGCTCTGTTCGGAGTGTTCAACCTGCCTGTTCTGGGTGTTTCTCTTTCATTTTCCACCCATTCGCTTTGTGACAGTTCTTACTTCCTACTTAGCACAATCCACTACTTCCTTTGCCAACTGACTAACAATGCTCGCCTCATTGTGGCCCCCCAATTGTTCAGTATCAAAACTGCGTTCAGCATGTCAACGAGACGTATGCGGAGCGCTGCTTACATACTTAATGAATAATTTGACTTACTTCTACTTATGTTTTTACTTAATTTTACCACTTTCTAGGTATAAACTTTAACTGTGAACATTATTAATTCATTTAAAGAAAACTTATTTTACTTTTGATCCATAAAGTTACGTATAATTATATTTATATATATAGTATATACTAATATATAATATATAATATATATAATATATATATATATATATATATTAGAAACGTTCGTTTACCACAGATGCAGTATGTGAGGAGAGAGGAGCGGGGCCGTGTAAGAAGAATATCCCCCCCCACTTATTGGAGGGACAAAGCTGCTCGATCTCCTTGAAATATTACACAGAACAAGTACTGAGAGGCATCAAAAATGCCTACAATTGGCCCCACATAATGCCATGTCAATGGCCAAATTATGATGGTTAAAGTTTCAAACTTTGTACGGTTTTGGAGGAGCTTGTGGAAGCCCCCTAAGGCCCCAGCCGCAAGACGAGATTGTTATTATAAGACGCGGCGAGGGGAGGTTGTGTTATCAGATAAATAGGGCCAACTAAGCCGGCAGATTGCCAGTGTCGAGTATATTATATCAAATTAACTTTGTTATTCACATTAATTAAGCACTTGTATTTCCATTGATGATTACAAAATTGAGTTATTACATTTGTCATCACTATATTGTTCATAGGTGCACAAATTAATTAAACTTTGTGAAGCAGAAAAATCATATTTCACATCCATCAGTCCAATTATTAAATACTTATCAATTGTTCTGAGTAATAACCTCAGATCATATTCTGGCGACAGTGCCCAAGCGGACCCTTACATCTTATTATTTAATTATTATAATTAAAAACTCCCCTTCTGAACAGGGTGACGACGGCTCTGTGAAAAAGTAATTTGATAAACTGTGACATTGTTGAAGAGTGTTATCAAAAGTAACTGTGTAATCAGGCGATAGAAATAATAACTGTGGTAAAGGTGATACATGATAATTAATATAAGTATTAAGAATACATGCGTGAAGAAAGATTACAATAAATAATAATTGTAAAAAAAAAAAAAAAAAAAAAAAATCCCAGCCCTAAAATCAAAAGAAAATTTTTGAAAAGCCCTCTCAAATAACAAACTTTTTGCCCATAGCAACAAACGCACGTGAGAGACCTTTAGCCAACGCTTTGAAAAAAACAAAAAAACAAGTCTTTCTTTGTTCGGAAAATCAGAGATGGAGTGGCGAAATAAGAAAACTGCCCTGCCTTCTTTTTAAGGGGGTTTGGGGGAAAGGAAAAAAAAAAAACCCACTTCCCCAAAGGCCCAGTTAACCGAGGAAATCTCCGCACCCCAAAATTCACCGACTCCTGTCTTTGGTCGATGGTCCTCTACGAGTTCACGGAGAGTGAGCGTGAATGTAATACCTCAGCACGAAACAGAAATGCATCCGTACATATTGAGAACGGCGATTCACGTCTTGGGAAAGGCGCGTAGAAATAGTGGAAGCCTCTCTTTCATCCCACCAATCTTCCCGCATTCGATGGCTACGATATCGTTAGCTGGTTGTCAGCCACAAATGCGGTATTCAAACTCAATGGAATAAATGATGGCTCAGAGAAAGTCCGACTTTTAGCTTCAATACTCCCCAACAGTCTTGTTTCTACATTACAATTTCCCTTACGAGACAATGCGTATGAAGAATTAATGAATAGCATAGAAGAGACATACTTACCCGCACTGAAACAGAGGGTGAGAGATGTCTTCAAAAAGGGAATGGAGAAGACAGAATTGCCAAGTCATTATCTTAACAGGGTGAAAGAAGTGTTGGGACGGAAGAACTTTGATTTACTCGTAGAGAATAGATCCAAAATATTGCCCAAGGCCTTATTCTAATAGATGCCTACGCAGTTTAGATGAGGCCTATATTCCTTAGTTCAAGATAATGACATTCAAATAAACTTGTATTGTAGCCGACGATCTTTTTCAAGAATTTGTGTTCATAAAAATTACCAGCCTATGCCCCAATACGGGAGAGATCCCCCATACTGGGGGAACGTGAATCAGCTTTCAGAAGAAACCAATTCGAACCAATATAACCGCTCACGAAGATACTCACATGATCGCGAAGCAAGAAAGGAAGAGGCGGAGACTCAGCAGAAGATTCTGACTCAATTACAAAACATATTGGATACAGCCAAGAGCGTGGCCGAGTCGCTCAGCCAACTGGCGCAGAGACAGCCACCTTCTACTGGCTGGCAGCCATCTTCAGACAGCTGGCAGCCACACTCAAGGAGGGGTAGAAGCCAGCCTCGGCGAAGGTATGAGAACTATGCCTCCCAACAGAATAATGATGCCTATACTAATGTCTGTTTCTATCATAAGAAGCATTGGCTCAAAGCTTACAAATGTGAGTCCGAGGATTGCCCGCTTTATACTCTGGTATATCCTCATGAGGGAGGGACAACTGCCACCCCCCATCACTCCACCACTCCGGGAAACTAATATCTAGGTCATCTCATCACCCAGATGGCCGCAGCACGAGAAGAGAACAAGGTAAAACAGTATCATTTAATAATTATGTCAGAGTTTTCAAATTTAATGCTGAAACAAGCTATGGCAATATTAAAACAATTAATGAATATAATATAATAATATATAATAAATAATAATAATAATTAAATAAATAATAGTAATAATAATAATGATGAGAAGATATTAATTAATAGTTAATAATAAAAATGATGCTTATATTAATAATGAAATGTCCATTATATAAATAAAAAATGTATCTCATTGGGAATCATGATGAAGTCCGGGAAAAATGAAAGAAATATTTAGAAAGAAATGCTTAAAATTGAATTGAAAATGAAATAAAAAAAGATAAAAATTGCCATAGCCCATATATTAAATAATAAAAATATGAGACAATAGTAATCAGGTATTATGTAATTATAATTCTAATATGCATGTTGGTTATACTTTCTTTAATAATTATTTGAGTAAGGATATCGCGAATGATTGAACGGTATTAATCATCGACGCTCAGAATGCGAGGCCTTTTTAGAGAGACGGGTGGTATATGTTTAAATTCTAATTGGTGCAGAGAACCACTTATCTCAGCCGTCCAAGAAAAAACAAATAACACTCCTCTCTCTAAAGGTGATGTAGCTGGCTCTAAGTTATATAAAGTAAGTATTGAATAGAATTGATAATAAATTTTATATATTAGATTCTGGCTCGGAAATCGACCTGATCAGTGCTAGCCCCATTCATAGGTCGAAGCGACCACTAGGGCATATTTTAGCAGCCAATGGCACCAAAATCAATGTTTATGACTATATTAATGTAAATTTAGACATAGGATTGAATAAAATATATACTCACAAATTTTATATTGCTGATGTAAAGTTGAACATAATAGGTATCACTTTTTTGAAATATTTTGGGTTTGGGATAGATTTTAAGAACGATGTACTAATTGATCCTGATACCAATCATACCGTATTATTAAGGCCCGATCATTCTATATCCTCTTTACAAATAACTGCTCTCTCCCATGATCTTATGCATGAATCTCCTCCTAAAACTCTATTTTTAAACCCGTATTTAGATGAGAATGTTCATTTAAAGATAAAACAACGAAAAAAATGGGATGAAATATTTTCTAAGTATGGGGGACAAGAAATAGGGGATACGAGAGAAGGAGGTGAACTGGAGACAGAATTGGGGGGAGGAAAAAAGTGGGAGATATACCCGAAAGGATATTGAGGGAGGCCTGTGCTTTCCCATACAAACCCACCATAAAGGTTCGCCTATACGATTACTGGACGCGAATAACCGCATAACTGTATGAAAGCAACAAAAAGGAGTGGAACTCAATAGTCGCGGGCAGGTTGTGTTGAAACAGGCAATGCCACTTGCGATCAGCAAGGTAGATTACAACGGCTTTTATAAACCTGCACATTTGCATCTGTGCCAGAATAGTACTTTGCAATCACGAGTCAATCTGGGAACAGTTCTTATACACCATCTCTTTTCCAATGGGACTTTATAACTCACGGCGGCATTTCAAAGAATGGTGAATATATTATTGTCTGACATAAAAAATTGTCACGTATATATTGACGATATTTTACTGTTCACAGAAACAGCTGAAGAGCATGAAAGACTCGTGGAAACTGTGTTAAAAAGATTAAATTATTTATATATCAGTGTTAATGAAAAAAAGAGTAGATTTGGAGTATCAGAATTAGAATATTTAGGCTTCATAATAAACGCAAAAGGGGTTAGAGCGAACCCAGAGAAAGTTGCAGAGATAGTAACTTATAAGAAACCGCATAATATTAGAGAGATGAGGGGTCTAATTGGGAAACTGTCCTTCTATAGAATTATGCTTCCTTGCTTAGCAGACTTAATGGGTCCATTAACAGACTATTTAAAGGGAAAATCCTATTCCAGAAAAAGAATACTCTGGAACGAGAGGTCCGAGAAGGCTTTTAGCGCTGTTCAAAACGCTATAAAAAATTCCTGCCTATTAGCCTACCCAGGCACTTCAACCCCCATAAAAATATTCCTCCATGCCTCCTCTAGTGCTTTAGCTGGAGTTATTCTAGGGGATGACCAAGAAAGCCGACCCTATGCTTTCTTCTCCTCGACCCAGTCGACTATTGAAAAAAGATATGATGAGATAAATAAACAACTGTTAATACTTACAAAAATGTTTAATAAGTTCGGATACTTCTTGAGGGAAGAAATTCCACTGCATCACTTCATAATTAAAAGAATTAAATTACTTTATATAACCAAAACCAGATGATTGTTCTTAAACCAAAACTGCCAAACAAGTCAGTCAATTAAATTTACTAAGCTCTTATAATGTATTTTTCAAATTAATTAGTATAAAGTACAATCCGTTAAGGGAATATATCATTAAAAATAATCCAAATTTTCAAATAGCATACGAACAAACAAATAAAATAGAGAGTGATAAAACACTCGAAAATAGTTCATTCATAGGCCTTTTAAATTCTACAACCGATACTATAGTAGGCAATAAAATTAGTGGCCCAAAAGTTGTAGAAGGTAGTAAACAAACCGCTTTGACTTTTAAAAAAACCGCAACAGACTCGAAGCGCGTTGTCGCCCTAGAAGGAATTTACTATCCAAGTACGAAGCGTGAAAAAGTCGGAAAGAGAAAGGAAATGCTGATATTAAAAGAGAGATAGAGAAATATTAGAAGAATTAACCGTGAATTTGATATCAGAATGCAATAAACGAAATAAGTTAGTTATAGATAGATTCTTAAAGAGTATTGACTACAAAAACATAAGCGAAAAGCAAAAAGAAGATACTTTCATAAAGTCATTAATCACAAACAAGGATAAAAGTGGGTTGAAAATGGTCGAACAGCAATTCTGGTTTAATAAAGAAATTTTAAAGATTTGTGGATGTATCAATGGGTTATTCTCGTGTCATCTTGCCCGAGACCTGCATACCGGAAGTAGTACGGACGTTGCACTTGCAAGGTCACCTAGGGGTTAAGAGAACTGAAATTGCAGTGAAGTCTGAGTTTGTATTTGAGAAGATGAACACTCAAATTAAAGAGATATGTTAGACTTGTATGAATGTTAAATACAGTAAAAAGCGCAAGCCACATATTATTCCTAATTATGGCCAATTCAGAGAAGTGACCTATAAGTTTGAAATGTTGCAGCATTTGAACTAAATTAAAATGAAGCAGCTGCGAGGTATAATTATTGGTACTGC
>JABUQX010053903.1:5000-15000 GCA_015478945.1 Trachelipus rathkii | reverse complement strand
TTAAGGGACATAAACGTCCAGAACAAAGATTATAAATTAAGGGACATAAACGTCCAGAACAAAGAGATTATAAATTATAAGTTAGGAAGGTAATTAATTCCTTCAAATAACTGTACAAAAGACTAATAAAGTAGATTCATTGATGTGATGCAGTTCATTGATGATAGAAGCAGAGGATATGGGAGAAGTCAGGAAGAAAATCCAGCAGAGTGAATTCCATTAGATACTGGATAAACTTGGGATGTATTAAAAGATGGAGATCCACACACAAGCCCAGCATTGGGAAGTTTCGAGCCCTGGATTGGGACCCTAAAGTGAAATGAAATAAATAAATAATATTTATTTCATTACCTTATTTTTACTAAGTTATAAAATGTCAAATAAAACTAACCCTTTAATTGTATATTAATTTCTTAGGAGGGGACTTTTCAAGGCAATTCCCAAGTAAATAATCCTCAGGAAAGCTTCTATTTCTTTAATACCAGAACTGGCAGAATATGGACGTCTGTAATGTACGTACATTACATTGTTAGAGATATTAAATTATCCATGTTATTAATTTGTGAATTAAAGTAATTTATTAAATGGTATTATTTATGCGATTTATAAGTACGAATTTAAGAAGATAAATAATACGTAACACTGACCTTATAATCCCAATAAATATTAAGATCGTCCAACCGTGAATCGTCAACTGCGTACTAACTGCTTAGGTGATTGCCACAAATAAATATGAATTATCTCCTTTTTTACTAAAATTAAAGACTTCAGAGTTATGTTGGATTACATGTGTTGAATTACACTAAATACTTTAATAAATTTATATAAAAATATAATACGAATGTATTTGCAGACTTTACTGATTTCACTCATAGTTAAGCCGTTATCAACCTTGATTACTTGACTTGATGACTTGAGTAGTATGGGGCTTAGGGAAGACAACGGTCCCCCTAACATCCCCCCCCGCTAAAATTGAACCCCCCCTTTTTAAACAACGCAAACCGAATATGAAAGATGGAGGGTGGCGGAGCAAATGTACTAAAGAAAGCCGCCAATACGGCGAACAACGTAATTATATACAATTAATATAAAATAAAAATGGAATATTCCAAATGAGAAAGTTGAAGAAAACTCGCACATTAGAAAAACGCAGAGACTTTATGGTATTGTTCGTTACAAAAACGACTTTTGTTAACTAAAGTAATTAAGATGAAATATCTAGTTTATAATTAGTGTTTAATTCGAATCACCACTTATAAGTCGTCTATCATTCGATTATTTCCATCCAAATTTTGCCAAGGCTAAAGTACGTTGTTCTCTTGGTCAAAACATGATCCAATGAAGCGGATTTTTCATTAAGATCTCAGATATCCATGACGTTGATATCCTTTTGAACTCCTGTCCATCGGCGTGGGTATATATATGACATTGAACTACATCCAGGATTTTTCTATTGGTCTGATTTCTCTCGACACAAAAGGCGAGCTTGTGCATACCATAATACAATCGTTGCTTTTTGGGACGAAAGCATTATAGGCGTATGCAGAGCAGTGTCTGCTTTAGGTGGTGGAACATATTTGGAATGATTGGCACCGATACACCGGGAATGCGCAGTGAATTACACTGAGCCGGTTTCAAAGCTTTATCGATCCGGATAGTAATTGGGAAGAATCAAGCAGACAGTGGAAGTGATAAGTAAAGTGGAGGCATAGTAGAAGTAGGAAGGATAACGACGTTGCATGTACTATGACTAGTAACGATAATTCGCTATACTATCTCTTTTAGGACTTTATCATGTGTATGTCGGGTACCTGGTGATCTAGTTGTTGGCGTTTTAGGTTTTCTATTTACGTTGGAGCAATGGGAAACAATCGCTTAATATATGCGTGGTCGATCATGGCTTCAAGAATTGCTCTATGTAGGGTTGAAAGCCCGTCGAAACCTGGTGAATTTAAGGTTACATGAATTGCTGCGCGTGGTAGTAGAGGTTTTCATTGGGGAGTATTTCGTCACTAAATTGAGTTTTATCCCGTGGATATTTATTTCATAATTTCCATCTAAACCTGAATTATCCGTTTATCAGGCCAACTATATTTGGCTGATAATAGAGTGTTGAACTTGTCGAAACTATGTATCGCATGTCTTCTCATAACTTCCGGATTTAGTATCAGGTCGCTAACACAAAAGTCAGCTTGTGATTCACCCCAGTCACTTACAATCCTACTCCTATTGAAAGCGTATATGTCTTGAATAGGAGGTATCATTAGGTAGGTTTTCGCCTTGGGGTTTGACTTTTGTACACATTCAGTGATTTTTGTCATAATAGAGGGTATCTCCTCTATATCGAATTCAAGTTTGGGTTCGAAAACGGAGGTGGTCTTTCCAGTTTCCTTATTAAGTAGTTCTTTCTTCTGCCAGGCCATAGTAGTAAGGGCCCAGAGAAGTACATGGTCTACATTAGCAGACATACTGGATTCTACTCTGGTAATACAGTCAGGAAGTTGTCTGCCGGATTCAAAATTTACTCGGGTGTACAACCCATGTTTCCGGTGTAAATATACTTTATGGTTCCGGAAGAGATTTACTTCGGATGAACCCACGACGAATAGTAGTGACATTGTTGGAAATTGATAAGTTAGATCGATCTTCTTATCCTCTGCCACAACAATACCTGTTAATATAAAAAATATATATATATTAGTTTTTTTATATAAGTATTAGAAATGCTCCAACATGAATGACCACGTAGTGTGTTATGAGAAAATAAATAAAGCAACACTCCACAACAAGCCACTCATGCTAAACATTTCCAGTTTTTTTTTGAACTGACCTTTTCGTGGTAAATATAATATGATGGTAAATATTAAAATATTAAAATTTTAATATTTAACAGATCTTGATGACACTTGGCAAAGCATCAAAGCATAGACTAGCTTCAGCCTATATATCGTCATAAAACAAGCAGCGTACGGACATGCATGTAGCGTGTATAAGAAAGAACATGCAGTTTACAAAAATTAAGCAGCTTACACAAGAACAAAAGTTTAAGCAGCTTAAACAAGAATAACGCTCATTGCTCTTCCCTGTATTTTCTGACAGACATGTGGCTTACACATTGTTACCCATGTTATCCATGCATGCTATATGCTTTTAACCTTTCTCTTTTACGCATATTTTTTATGCAGAGAATTGGTACGTTATACAATTATTAAAATAAATTTGTTAATAAATTTATATATAATTATATAATAATGTTTGGTAATATATAAATGAATACTTGTTATGCTTAATCATTTTGATTAACCATAACTCATATCCCAAACCTTTATATAAATTCATTTCTCCAGCCGTACAAGGCATACCTCCATCCGTGCAACTCCATCGAATAATCCACAGTAACGAATAAAAGAACATTCTGAGATTAAAATCTGAAAAATAAAACGCCTTTGGATTAGGATTTAGTGCACATATAGAAATAAAACTTGTAATGGATAATAAAATCTTTTTAAACGAAAAAAGATGTACGTTTGTACATAAACGACTTATGCTCTCATAAGAATAGAGAAAAGTATTTATATGGTCTTCAAACTTATGCTCTCTTAAGAATAGAGAAAAGTATTTAGTTGACCTTAAAATCTCAGAGATTATCTTCATTTTTAAGAGGCCCATGGAAAGGAACTATGATCTATATATTGAAAAGATGGGGAGGTTAAAGTCTTTGGATCCACTGATACCGGTTCTATCTGAGAACCACTTCTATGTACTAATTCCATAGTAGATAAATAAGGCATCAATTCATTGTCTCTCAAATCAACAGCTCCTAGCACTATTAATTCTGGTAGGAATTCAGAAGGAAGTAAGACAAAATTTATGGGTTTTGTAACAAAATTAGTTTGGGGAAAGAACAATTTCATCTTTACGTAATCGTCAACAGGTACAGTCTGATTACGATGTAATTCGATAACTTCTTTGATTCCTAAAGCACTGGATGGAAGCAAATTTAAGTCTTTTAAACAACTTGAAACAAATTCTCTACTTATCAAACTAGCCCCAGCTCCACTGTCGACAAAGCAACCATAGCAATTATTGCTATTGGGTTTGACAGAGACAGGAACTATAAAAGAGCCAGGTTTCCCTTTATCACAATCGACTTGTACTGTACGCAACCTAGGCTCAAGTATCGGTAATGGGGCTGGATTTGAAATGGGTTTATCCTCTATATTGGACCAAGGGTTATTTTCCGAATTTTCCAAAGAGGATTTATTTCCAACTTTTAATAAAGGGAACAAAGGAAATTTATATTCTAAGGAATTATTTTCAATATGTTGAGACGAAGAAGTTTTTGCCATATATTTATTCAACAAAGAATGTTCATTCAAAGGGTACTGACTTTCATCATCAGCAACTAATTTATTTATACCTTCAACAATGGAATTGGAGGAATTTAGAAGAAAATGACTTTCATTACTATCAACTGATTCATCGTAACTTGGAACACTGGGAACTGAGGATTCACATAATAAAGGTTTCTCAAATTAATTTCTTACTTCCTGAAATTTATATCTTTTTTTCCACCTTCTCCTCCGCGAACTATATTTTTCTCCATTGGTTTAGCTATTACCCTGGGGGAAAACTGATTTGGTTTTTCAACAACAACTCCCAGACATTTACCCTCCAAATGGGATAAACTACACCATTCACACAACTTCAAATATTTACGAGGCGGACGCGGAGGAAGTGAATGAATACTATTACTGGAAGAATGAGAATCATTATCCTCATCCTGTTTCGGGATCCTATCTAAACAATTTATTCCAGGATGTGACTTTCTACAAAACAGACAAACTATCCTAGAACTACGATTATTCTGAAAGTTCCGAGGGGACAACAAATGTGTCGGACGTACTCTGCATTCAGCTATTTTATGACCTCTTAATTTACAATAACTACAAATACCGAGGTATTTGTAGCATTCATTCATTTGATGGCCCACCTTAGCACAATAAACACATATAATTTCCCTTCGAGCAACGTTTCTACGTGGGACATTCATGCAATCACTCAAGCCAAAGGTTGATTTATCATTCAATGACCGCAATTTCCTAAAATTTTTCCCATAAAAGTATCTACTATTAACCGATTTAGGAGAAGAACTACATTGGTAACTAGGGGAATAGTTATTATCTCTACCGTATATATTATTACAGGAGGGAAATACAGAATTACTGATGGGGGCATCTTTTAAACTTTCGATTAAATGATTTAAAAGACTACCAATTCCAGTTATTAAATTTAATTGATATTGCAATTGTGTGGCAACTGGATACATATAAGATGTGTTCTGAGTGGTATACCAATCCTGTCTGTCAGATCCCTCCAAACGATTCGATTTGGGGGATCCAGGGATTTGAGCTTGAGCCATGCTTAAATTAAATTTAATTTAATAAGCGATTGAAGAGAAGCGATAGAAATGCGAAAAGAACCAGCAAAAACAAACGAAAGTGTAAAATGCTGTGAAGAATGTTGTGAACTAAATCACAATCAGGCGCGACTGGCGAAAGGAACACAAGGTCCCTGTTCGGGCGCCAATTTAATGGTGTATTATGTTACGGGAAGCGGCACGACGAAGTGAACTAATAACTGCTTCCCTGAGTTGAATCTTTGACAAAATCGTGGTAACTAATTTTAAGAAAAATAAGCAAAAATAAATCGTAAATTAAGGTAGTTCGGCAAAAACAAATGTGAAACTCTACCTTTTCGGTCTTTCCTTAGAAACGATGGCGCAGAATTAGCTCTTCCGTCCTTGTCGTTTGCTTAACTATGAAGAGAAGATCCAATGGCAGTTGTCCACATCATTTTCAAAGCATAAGGCCATATCTAAAGGTGGGTATATAAGGAGGACCTTGATACCCTGCCACCAGAAGAGCCTTTGATCGTGTCTACGTAGATTTTGCTTAACTTATCAACACAGCAACCATAAATCATTAATTTTATTCCTCATAGGTTAACCAAAATGAAAGTGTATTTTTCTGTTACTGTTTTAATAAACTTCTTACCGGATAGAAAACGATTATATATATATATATACACACAAACACGAATTAGAGTGTTTGTGAAGTAAACAATTTTACGATAAGTGTCGAATAGAAAATATACTGGTTCGTACGTAAAATGGAAAAAGAATCGAAAACTGTGTAGACATAAACGTCTAACACCGAATATGTGCAAAGAATTAATTAAAGGACATAAACGTCCAAAACAAAAATGATAACGAAAATGGTGTAAACTTAAACGTCTAACACCGAGTATTCAGACAAATTATTAAAGGACATAAACGTCCAAACAAAGATTAAGGGACATAAACGTCCAGAACAAAGAGATTATAAATTAAGGGACATAAACGTCCATAACAAAGAGATTATAAATTAAGGGACATAAACGTCCAGAACAAAGAGATTATAAATTAA
The DNA here is from genome assembly GCA_015478945.1 of Trachelipus rathkii. Taxonomy (NCBI): domain Eukaryota; kingdom Metazoa; phylum Arthropoda; class Malacostraca; order Isopoda; family Trachelipodidae; genus Trachelipus; species Trachelipus rathkii. The sequence goes on along the minus strand of JABUQX010053903.1, from coordinate 8,533 downwards.
GGGACATAAACGTCCAAAAAAACTGATATCTTATCTTTTAAAAGGTAATTAATTCCTTCAAATAACTGTACAAAAGACTAATAAGGTAGATTCATTGATGTGATATGCAGTTCATTGATGATAGAAGCAGAGGATATGGGAGAAGTCAGGAAGAAAATCCAGCAGAGTGAATTCCATTAGATACTGGATAAACTTGGGATGTATTAAAAGATGGAGATCCACACACAAGCCTAGGCTTTGATTGGGAATACTTGTCACAAGTCCAGAAAAGGGATGTTTCCAGCCCTGGATTGGGATGTTTCGAGCCCTGGATTGGGACCCTAAAGTGAAATGAAATAAATAAATATTTATTTCATTACCTTATTTTTACTAAGTTATAAAATGTCAAATAAAACTAACCCTTTAATTATATAGTAATTTCTTAGGAGGGGACTTTTCAAGGCAATTCCCAAGTAAATCCTCAGGAAAGCTTCTATTTCTTTAATATCAGAACTGGCAGAATATGGACGTCTGTAATGTACGTACATTACATTTTTAAAGATATTAAATTATCCATGTTATTAATTAGTGAATTAAAGTAATTTATTAAATGGTACTATTTATGCGATTTATAAGTACGAATTTAAGAAGATAAATAATACGTAACACTGACCTTATAATCCCAATAAATATTAAGATCGTCCAACCGTGAATCGTCAACTGCGTGCTAACTGCTTAGGTGATTGCCCACAAATAATATGATATATCTCTTTTAAACGACAAAATTAAAGACTTCGGGATAATGGCAAGCAAATTATAGTAAATATATATAATACTCTAGAAATAATAAAAGATGTATAATACGAATCATGGTAAAGATTTCAAATAAATGAAAAGTATTAAATGAATACTATTTCACTTATTACTTTGACTTGATTTGAGTAGTATGGCTTAGGGAATGACAACGTTCCCCCTTTTTTTTGTATCTTTTTTATTTTTTTTTTTTTTTTTTTATTTAACATTTATAATTATTATATTATATATTTATTATATATATATATATATTATATTAGTATATATATTATATTATATTATTATATATATATATTATATATATATTATATAATATTATTATAAATATTATATATTATATCATATATTAATTATATTATAATAATAATATATATAATATATATATACGGTTATTATTATATTATATATATATATTATATATATATATATATTATAATATATAAAATAATAATATATATATATATATATATATATATTATATATATTATATTTATATATAATATTTTATTATATATTTATATATTATTAATATATATATTATATTTATACTATTATATATATATACATATATAAGTATATATATATATAATTATTATTATATATATATATATATATCTATTTTATATATATATATATATATTATTATATACAGGTTCACCTCTGGGACCTGACGTGCTGGTGACATTATCCCAATCAGTCTGTAGAAAGGTGGATTGATAGATGTGATTTTGACTGTATTTTTTAAATTGTCTTCTTCTTCAACTGAAATGAATCAACCACTTCATGCTGTCTCCTTAATTGTCTTATTTTTATTTATTGTTAATAATATAATAATAATAATTTAATAATATTAATAATAGATATAATAATAATAATTTAATAATAATATATAAATGATACTCCTAGTGTTATATATATATTCGTGTATTATATATAATATATATATTATATATATATAGTATATATATACTATAGTATTATATATATTTATTATATATATAGTATATTTATATATATAAATATATATATATATATATATTTATTATATATATATTAGTATATACTTATATATATATAATATATATATATATTGTTGCCTTATTGGTTATTCCTTTTGTAGTTTTGTATGAGTCTGGAATTTGCTTAAGCATAAGAAGCGTTTCGTCTCAATGTTTTGAGAAGCAGCGAAGAAGGTATAAAAAATGGCTAGAGAGATTCAGATTTAGTGTCAGCATTATAATGAATCTTTTAGTACAATGTTTCAATTTAAGTCTAGTCAGTTAAAAACCGTAAACGAACCAAAAGATATTTTCACAATTCAAAGATTTGATTTTTTATAGTTTGTATATATATATATATATAGTATATTCTATAATATATATATGTTTATTATAAATAATTATTTTTTATATTATATATATTAGTATTATTTGTATTATAGTATTATAGTATATATTATATATATCTATATTATATTATTATTTATATATAATAATAATATTTATATATATATATAGTATATATGTATTACTATATATATATAAATTATATATTATATATTATATTTATATATATTATTTCACAAAAATTTAATATCTATTTATTATCATTCCTACACTGTTTAAACCTATAAACAATTGATTCACGTGGTACAAAAAACTATACTCCATTATGCTGAATGAAATTTTTTCCACCAATTCAGTATATATATATATATTTATTATTATTATATATAGTATATATTAATATATATTATATATATATATATATATATTATATATATATATTAAAAATATATATATATATATATTATATTCATATATATATATATAGTATATATATTAGTTAGTAGCCGATACATGTATTCGTATTGGTATCTTTTTGTATCCCGGTCGATTTTTGAAGGATTCGGTATCGTATAGTATCGGGAATTTTTGAGCAGTTAGAATCGGTTATCGGCAAAATTTGCCGATTATTCCTTTACCGATACCACACATTTTGCATCTTTAAATTGATTTCGATGTATATATTATCCTATATATATTTATATATATATATATATATATATTATAATATATATATATATATATATATTATAATATTATATATATATATATATTTTATATTATATATATATATATATATATATATTATATATTCACTACCATGTCCGCATTGCTGAAGGTGGTGTGGTAGTTGAAGGTTTTGAGCTATCAACACCATTTTCACGGAAAATGCTAGATTTGATATAAAGGTTTTCGCATATTCTATCAGATCGAAGAGAATTTTAAAAATTTCTTCCAATGACTCGATGAATTCGCTAAACGCAGCTTCACTCTTTTCTGGAAATTAACAGTTTAACATTTTCTTCTTTTTTAATTTTGCATTTAATATAAATATAATATATATAATATATATATATTATATTTATATATATATTAATATATATATATATTATATATATAGTATTATTATATTATTATATATATATATATATATTATATTATTATATAAATGTATAAAATATATATATATATTATATAATGATTTAGATATATATATTATATTATAAATATATATATATAAATTATATTTATTATATATATATATTATTTATATTAATATATTATATATACTATAATATATATATAGATTATATATTTCAAATTAAAAGAAGAAAAATTTGAATACTTTAATTCCAGAAGTGCGAAGCTACCCTTCTCGACTTCAGTCGAGTCATT
>JABUQX010053903.1:0-2500 GCA_015478945.1 Trachelipus rathkii | reverse complement strand
CCCCATACTATTCAAGTCATCAAGTCAAGTAATCAAGGTTGAAATAGTATTCATTTATTTTCATTTATTGAAATCTTTAACCCATGATTCGTATTATAATCTTTTTATATATTTCTAGAGATCATATTATATATTTTCTATAATTTCTGCTTTTGCCATTATCTCCGAAGTCTTTAATTTTAGTAGTTAAAAGGAGATAATTCATATTTATTTGTGGCAATCACCTAAGCAGTTAGCACGCAGTTGACGATTCACGGTTGGACGATCTTAATATTTATTGGGATTATAAGGTCAGTGTTACGTATTATTTATCTTCTTAAATTCGTACTTATAAATCGCATAAATAGTACCATTTAATAAATTACTTTAATTCACTAATTAATAACATGGATAATTTAATATCTTTAAAAATGTAATGTACGTACATTACAGACGTCCATATTCTGCCAGTTCTGATATTAAAGAAATAGAAGCTTTCCTGAGGATTTACTTGGGAATTGCCTTGGAAAAGTCCCCTCCTAAGAAATTACTATATAATTAAAGGGTTAGTTTTATTTGACATTTTATAACTTAGTAAAAATAAGGTAATGAAATAAATATTTATTTATTTCATTTCACTTTAGGGTCCCAATCCAGGGCTCGAAACATCCCAATCCAGGGCTGGAAACATCCCTTTTCTGGACTTGTGACAAGTATTCCCAATCAAAGCCTAGGCTTGTGTGTGGATCTCCATCTTTTAATACATCCCAAGTTTATCCAGTATCTAATGGAATTCACTCTGCTGGATTTTCTTCCTGACTTCTCCCATATCCTCTGCTTCTATCATCAATGAACTGCATATCACATCAATGAATCTACTTTATTAGTCTTTTGTACAGTTATTTGAAGGAATTAATTACCTTCCTAACTTATAATTTAAACAAGCTTTGTTCTGGACGTTTATGTCCCTTAATTTATAATCTCTTTGTTCTGGACGTTTATGTCCCTTAATTTATAATCTCTTTGTTCTGGACGTTTATGTCCCTTAATTTATAATCTCTTTGTTCTGGACGTTTAGGTCCCCTTAATATTAATCTCCTTGTTTGGACGTTTATGTCCTTTAATAATTTGTCTGAATACTCGGTGTTAGACGTTTAAGTTTACACCATTTTCGTTATCATTTTTGTTTTGGACGTTTATGTCCTTTAATTAATTCTTTGCACATATTCGGTGTTAGACGTTTATGTCTACACAGTTTTCGATTCTTTTTCCATTTTACGTACGAACCAGTATATTTTCTATTCGACACTTATCGTAAAATTGTTTACTTCACAAACACTCTAATTCGTGTTTGTGTGTATATATATATATAATCGTTTTCTATCCGGTAAGAAGTGTATTAAAACAGTAACAGAAAAATACACTTTCATTTTGGTTAACCTATGAGGAATAAAATTAATGATTTATGGTTGCTGTGTTGATAAGTTAAGAAAAATCTACGTAGACACGATCAAAGGCTCTTCTGGTGGCAGGGTATCAAGGTCCTCCTTATATACCCACCTTTAGATATGGCCTTATGCTTTGAAAATGATGTGGACAACTGCCATTGGATCTTCTCTTCATAGTTAATCAAACGACAAGGACGGAAGAGCTAATTCTGCGCCATCGTTTCTAAGGAAAGACCGAAAAGGTAGAGTTTCACATTTGTTTTTGCCGAACTACCTTAATTTACGATTTATTTTTGCTTATTTTGCTTAAAATTAGTTACCACGATTTTGTCAAAGATTCAACGCAGGGAAGCGGTTATAAGTTGTCTTCGTCGTGCCGATAAGTATAAAATTAATTGGCGCCCGAACAGGGACCTTAAGTTCTTGTTCGCTAAGAGTGCGCTAGATAGATTGTGACCTTAAGTCACACTTTCATTGCATTTTACACTTTCGTTTGTTTTTGCTGATTCTTTTCGCATTTCTATCGCTATCGCTTTTCTTCAATCGCTTATTAAATTAAATTTAATTTAAGCATGGCTCAAGCTCAAATCCCTGGATCCCCCAAATCGAATCGTTTGGAGGGATCTGACAGACAGGATTGGTATACCACTCAGAACACATCGTATATGTATCCAGTTGCCACACAATTGCAATATCAATTAAATTTAATAACTGGAATTGGTAGTCTTTTAAAGCATTTAATCGAAAGTTTAAAAGATGCCCCCATCAGTAATTCTGTATTTCCCTCATGTAATAATATATACGGTAGAGATAATAACTATTCCCCTAGTTACCAATGTAATTCTTCCCCTAAATCGGTTAATAGTAGATACTTTTATGGGAAAAATTTTAAGGAATTGCGGTCATTGAATGATAAATCAACCTTTGGCCTGAATGATTGCATGAATGTCCCACGTAGAAACGTTGCTCGAAGGGAAATTATATGTGTTTATTGTGCTAAGGTGGGCCATCGAATGAATGAATGCTACAAATACCTCGGTATTTGTAGTTATTGTAAATTAAGAGGTCATAAA
>JABUQX010053902.1:20000-35000 GCA_015478945.1 Trachelipus rathkii | reverse complement strand
AGTGGGAGTCGTAACGCGTATGGTCGGCGTAGAATATTAGCCTAGCTGTGGCTTACGAAGATAGGTACAGAAAGTGATAGGGTACGTAGCTACACTACAACCTTCGTGCGAGTAGGGAATGATTCAAGATAAGAGGTATGATTGAGTGATTATATGTTCAGGGAGAAAGAGTGTTATTGATATACCGAGTAAAGATAGGACAAAATGACGAACATGCGAGAATAGGGTTCGCAGTATGTGAACAGTATGCCATGAAAGAATAATGGTGCTGTACTGGTCTATTATGACTCAGTTACAGATACTATTCTGCATGCTGCAATAAAAACGATATCTCGAGTGGTGGGTATTATGAACGGTGGGAGCATGATATTAAGACTCATCGAAATACATGTCTGTGGAAACAGAAAAGAAGCACGAGTTCGAGTTTGTGTGCGTAATATTTCGCGGCAACAGTGCAGGTTTGACTACCTACTGGCAGAGTGTTATAAAAGACAATTTTTATATAATGTATCTTTCCGTTTCCGGCTGTTGGAATTGAAGTCTGGCGTGCTATTGTTAGGTTCTCAATATTTTGAATAGGCTGTCAGGATAGTCGGAAAGACTCGAGAAGTGGCCTAAGGTCCATAAGAGCTATGTATGAGCCTAATGCGATCTTCCAAGCTACAGCAGGGTGAGGCGGAGATGCAGTCTGGTGTATATGAGAATCCAAACGGAGGGAGCTTGTGTGGGATTGGAGGAGTTGTTGTGAAGCGACGGCATAGATAATTTTCTTGTGTAAACTTGTCCATCAACTAAAGGCAAAGAAGTTGAGAGTTGACAGTGCGAAAATGTTAAGTTCGAAATATGTTTGCGTGTATAATGTCGATTATATTCACGCTGAGATCTTACTGCGACGACAACATGCTGTTAAAAAATGAATTGCAGTGTTTTGATATATTCTCTAGATACTATATAATTATAATATATAGCTAGCCATGACAGTATAACTGATAACAGTTATGAGTATATGATATATATTAGATAATATAAAATAGAATGATGGTGAGGGCTTATCATACTATTTCTATCAGATCAGTAATATATTACTAGAGTCATAACTCAGTATGGATGGGGACTCAAGTGAGACCGGTAATTATTGGTAGTCTATGATGATTAATAAGAATCAATGATTAAGTATTAGAGGTTACGTAGTGGAATGTGGAATATGATCTGAGAATTTATATTGTGGTATTGATTGTGTGTGGTAGTAGTAAAAGTACCGTAGTCGTGGTTAATGAGATGTACGTGATGAGTACTTATTCTTATCATATACTATTAATAGATGTGATGTGGAGAGTATTATAATAATATTATTATAGAGGTATAAATGTATATATTATTTAATATATATATATAATATTATATATATATATATATATATATATATATATATATTATATTATATATATATATTATATATGTATATATATATATATATGATATATATATTTATTTAGTAGTTTAGCTTGATAGTACCTCGCTTTTATATATATATATATCATATATATATTTTTCTATATTATATTAGTAAATATTATACATATATATATATTTATTGTTGACAAAGTTTATAAATTTTATTTATATATATATAACTATATAAGGATAAATTTAAATAGGAGAGAGAGGTAGAGAGAGAGGTAGGGAGAGAGGAGAGAGGAGAGAATCGTGCATAAAGGAGAAAAAATAGTTCCTTTTGGAGAGGAGGAGAAGAGACACCGAAGTGGGGGAGGGGAGTTCAATGTAAAATTTCGGTAATACAAGAGGAAAGAGAGAGAGAGGAGAGGAGAGAGAGAGAGAAAGAGAGAGAGAGAGAGAGAGAGAGAGCAACTGTTAGAAAAAAAATCATTTATTTTGCATTAATATAGGCTGAGATCGCGTTGTCATAGGAACTATAAATGGACTGATATTTTTTAAGAAATGATTTCGTAAAATATTATATTTTTTATGACATTATAAAAGTAGGGAACTACAATTTCCTCTTAAGAGCAGTGAGCAATAATCGACTATTTAAGGGGTTAAGGTTAGCTGGCACAGATCCGGATACTACGTTTCTCGAGTTCTTCGTTCAACATTTTTAGTGGATATTTTATTGATTTTCGCGTGTATCTGAGTGCTTGAGTGTTGTAATATAGAGGGGCTTTCTTATGATTGCACTGTTATTGCTTCTCGATACCGGGAAAATTTAAGTGAAGATTATCTAATTGTATGCGCCACGCATAGACGTTTTAGTAATATGTTGTATTTAGTTTAGTAGTCTTATAGAAGGAATCGGATACTGATAGTAATAGTATTGCTGTAGATGCGGATTGAGATACAAACAATCTTCTGTCCCGACAACGCCTCGTCTAAAAGATTGTCCCATTGAATACATTCTGGAGATAAATCAATGAATATTAAAACAATCAGATCATATGAATATCGCCAAAGTTGTTGAATCATAAGTGCCGGTGAATCAATTAGATAAATAGTATTAACTTGTTAATAATGAAGATCGCGTGGTATATTATAGCTGTTCGATAGTAATATGTATATATAGATGGAGGGATAGATAATTACATGAAGTGAGTATGAAGTATATGTAATGGAATCTACAGTGCCTTATATCTTATAGTTAAGTAAATAATAATAATGAATATAGATAATAGTATAGTTGAAGTACTAATAATAATGGATAATAAGTGTTGTTTTAATTTATTGTTCGTCTTTAGTACTTTGTTGAGGCGAAAAGCAGCTTTTTATCTCAATAGATTCTCGTGATTTTCAGTCCTAAACCAGAAGTTATGGTCCAGTTTCTTTCGCAGTACTACCTTTGATTTCTATATACTGCGAGAACCACTAATGTAAGCAATGAATAAGGAACATACTGTTAGTAGGTATGATATATTATAGATCATACGGTTGGATATAAGATGTCTAGTGTGTATAGAAGCTTATGTTATAAAGATATTATGGAGGTAGTAATTGATATATAATGATTATAAGTAGCTCAATGAATGAGTACATATGAGGGGCTGGCATATATATATATAGAGCGGTAGAATGTATAGTTGAATATAAAGTGAGTATAGTAGGATAGTACGTATTATATGTGCTATCTTAGTATAGGTATTGCAGCTAGGGTATTTTCATCATTTTCACCACTGCGTTAGCCCGCGACATCGATATAGTCGGCGTTATTGTATATAACACTAATCGATCCAGTGAGTTGCATTTATTTTAGATGACATGATTAATTAATTTTTTTTTTTTATAAGAATAGTGAATGAAGTTCATACGAATTACAGTTCATTTTTTATGCTATTGTCCTCTTGCTTATCTGAGAGGCCGAGTGTTGTGTAGGTAATTTCTTTATAAAAATTTTTTATGTATTTGTATAGGAGAGATTCTTAGAGTTCTATTGTGATGAAAAACATTTTAGATACGAGAAAATATGAACGGTCCTATAAATTACAGTATATTTCTGAAAAAGACCAGCTATTGGTAATTTTTTACTGCACATTCTTTGTGATAAATGCGTTTCGTGATATTTTTACTTCAAATTTCATATACACTGCTGAAATGTTCAGAGTTAATAATTTCCTGTACAGCCTGCCGCAGGTTTTAGGGTAGGTTAGGTTAGGTTGAGGTTAGGTTAACGTTTAGGTTAGGTTAGGTTTAAGGTTAGGATTTTAGGTTTAGGTTAGGTTAGAGTTGGTTGGTTTGTTGTAGTTTGGTTTGGTGTAGGGTGTAGGGTTAGGTTATGGACTTTGAGTTAGGGACTAGAAACTAGGGACCTGACGATCGCAAGTGATACGCGATTGTTGGAAAACGTTAGGGGGGATCGTAGGATGTTCACAGTTTCCAGCGATGTAATTGGTGGCTATCTGCCAAATGCTTCTTGCTTTTGCTGCGAATGCTGTTTAGCAGCATTTTTAGAGTCCACGAATCTTACGTTGAGAGATTTATTTTCTGTAGGCTCTTTGAGTTCAGTAAATTAATATTTTAGTACTTTAATAGGAACATGCGCAAATAACGCATAAAGAGTCGAGTATGATGGGTATTTAGGAGAAGAACTTGCATTTATGGATGATGAGGTTCCAGTTGAAATGAAACGAAATATGGTTAAATGAGTTTAGGCAGAATTTTATTTCACTTAGATTTTGAAAAGAAAATCGTGGATGACAACAATAATGAAGCTTGGAAAGAAATATTTAAAATTAATATATTCTTCTGCAGATTAAAAGAAAATTTAATTTATCTTGATATATTTGAACGAAAACGGACTACAATGTATGAGGTCATGCACATGATACACTAGGATTCGGTTGGTAATGCGTACATAAGTTTATTTGTTATATTTTTCGTAGAGACATATGTGCTGATTATGTTCGGCAAACACTAGGGGTTTAGAAAATGGTTTAAAAAATTTATTAATGTTCCAGGCAAAATTATAATACATTTACATATCAAGGTAACGTTCACAAAAAGAAAATAGCTTACTGTGCAAGACGTCATAGGTATGACTTCATTTACATAATGCAAAAGATTAGCTAAGTTTGAAAAGTGTTTATTATGTTATATAATATTCTTCGTAGGACGTGTGCATTGGTTATGTTGATAAACAGTACGGTTACTATTGTTATGTTAACATCTAATGATATGTTAAGTTAGGGATTGTTGTGTCTGCCAAATTTGGTTAAGAGTTATGTATTTCTATTTAATGTAGAATAACTCACCAGGGCAAGATCCTTTACACGTGTTCGCATAAGAACCTGTATATTGTACAGAATATGACAATGGGTTTATGTACCTCGCGCGCCCTCGCTGGTTAAAAAAAATGAAATTAAGGATATCAGTTTCAATTTCTTTTTCATTTATTACTTATTTAATTTCTGGCTCGAATGTTGAATAACATGCTTAATACATAGAATATAGGTATATTGTGATTTTGTATTAAACATGATATGTGTTAGTAGTTCTCTCTTTCTGTTGGAGGCTATAATTAAAATGTAAATTTTCCTTTCCATTAGTAAACAAAACAGAGTCGCTCTTAGAGATAATTGGAACTTGGGAGCACGCAGTTTATGGATTGCGGAGTATGGAAAAGGCAAAATGTTTAAGATGGACTGCTGTTCTATCGAATGTGTTCTCGGTAGGTGAATGATCCCTTCTTAAGATATAGCAATCGAACGTGTGGAGTATCGCCCTGGTATCTCAGCAGACTAGTATGTGGCTCTTGTAAGTAAGTGAAATTGGATATCTTAGCGGTGTCTCTCTGAGTTTATCTGTACGTACTCAGAGACATCTTTCTCCTTTATACGGAGAAACCTGTTTAATATTATTGAGAGTACTTTTTATCTCTCCATACCGTGTATTATAATTAGTATAGTAGGTACTAAGGATCGGGTGTTTGGTATGAGTATAATATAGTATATACTAGTAAGTATGGGGTATTGTAGTTATAACTCACACGCTAATATACATTTATAGTATTATATATATTCTATAGCCTATAATATATACATAGTTATAAATCAGTATGAAGTATATAATCTATCAGAGTAGGGATTCCTATGCTGTGTTATATAGAGATATATGCGGTGAGCTGTGAATAATGAGTATTTTTGTGAGTGAGATGTATATGAATGTTCATATATGAGGCCGACTGCGGTCGAGACGGACGCATGTGAAAAGAGCGTGGAAAAAATGGAAGTTTTAGAAGAAAGGATTTAAAGAGAAGAAGGATTAATTAATTGATAATACTGTGCTTGATGAAGTTGAGTGCTGGGAAGGTGAAGGCTTCTAAGAAAACATTTTACCAAATTGTGCAACAAGCGTTAGAGAAAAGGAATTAAAAATAAGAAATTTATAAAATTAAACTAAAGTTAAAATCTATTTTATTTAACGAAAGAGCAGCAAAATTAAATTCTTGGTTCTTTTTGATATAAGTTAAGCAAAATAAATGGACAAACAATAATTTGATTTAGTTATTTATTAAAAGAAGAATGGACATTCGGCGGGAAATCGAGCTTTGTATACACGGTCAAGAGGAATGTATCAAGCACCAAAATATCATCCGGATAGCTCAGCGGGTAGAGCACATCCCCAACTAAGTGAAAGACCCAGGTTCGTTCCCTGGTCAGTCGTGTGTGTGTGTGCTATTCACTTCTTGGCTCCGTCTTGCTCAGACAAAAATTGAGCACGCCCCCTCCTAGATTAGGGAAAAAAATTTAACTTTAAAAAAAACCTCTAGAGTCAGATATTGTTGTATTTTGGATGTAGTGTATGCATCATCCATAGCACGTTCATTCTCGTTATGATTGCATTTCTCACAACCATCCTTAACACATGTGATACGAAGACGGGGAATCATTTTACTTTTTTTTTATCTGATTCAGCGAGAATAGGTATATCTAAGTTCTGTGGTGGCAGAATCTTAATATAGATGGCGCAATAACTCGTAATTGATGCCATTTTAAATGATTCAACGTCTAATATTTTATCGTCTTTAAATTAGTCAGGTAGACCACCAAGATACCTAATCCGTTTCTGTGCAAAATGGAAAGAAAGATGTATAGTCCAAATATATGATCCTTTTACCTTCAATTGGATCAGTGGTCGACAAAAAGATACGCGGGCCATATCCAGCCCTTCGCCCCTTTCCATCCAAGGTCCGCTGACTGAAACTTGAAATTACACTATGAAATCTGAATATACTATATATATATATATTATATTATATATATATATATTTTATGATATATATATTATATAGTATATATAATATAAATATATATATATATATATATGGATAGTAGTATATAGTTATTATAATATATATATAGTATAGCTATATTTATAATAGTTCTTTTTATTTATGTACTTATGAAAATCAGGAATACATAGACAAAGTGAACCTTCTTGATAATTTTATGATTGTTTTTGATGTTTTGTGTTAAGCTCTATTTCGGTCATTCATCAAGAAATGCAGTTTCGTTTGATTTCTCTTTTATTTCTTGGTCCAACGTTGCCTGTTGTATGTTGTCTTTTGTTGTTTATAACGAAGTTATAGTTATATGCAGCTTTTGTTTTTTTTTCCGTTTAGTGAGATTTACTAAAATTTGATATTATTCATATAATAGTATATATATATAGTGATATGTGGATATTATGGTTAAGTAGTAGATGAGAAATGATGACTAAAATGTATATAAAAAGTATATATCTATATATCATATATATATAGTTTATATATTAAATATATTACTATATAATATTATATTCGGTCTTAGTAGAGTTAGTTGTGGATTGGATGTATGACGTTACTATATATAGGTGATATATTAAGTTGTAGTATATATATTATGATTGATATATAATGACTATGTATCATTATTAAGTGTTATGTCAGATAGCGATATTATATGACGTTACCAGTGTAATTATTTATAGTATATATTTGTATATATAATATTATAGGGTACGGGTCAAATTTGTAGGAAACTGTACTTGTGACTTGCTGAGGATATAGTCAACCCTAGCTCGTCACAATGGAGGTATGCGCTAAAAACAGTAACCTCCTATTAGTTTCCTGGAATAACACAAACTGGGTATATAGTGTGATAATGGAGAAATATTTAATTTAAGTTTTCAGGCAAAGGTAGGACACCGCTCTCTTGTATTAAAAAAGATAATTAAGCTTAGATACCCCGGTAGTATCTCACAGTACAGTTTCTAACAAGGTTGCGCTTTTAATGATATAATGATTAGTGTAGTATAATAGTATTAGTATATATTGATAATATAAGCTGACGAGGTTGCAAAGAAAAATGCATAGTGGTCGCGTGGAAATTATGTATGCTCGCGCTGGTTTGTAGTATAGGGTGTGCTACCAGCAGAAGCCAGGCTTGTCGTTAAATTTTAGTAATATGACGGATATTGTATAAGTATGAAGTCGAGTATATATATATAGTATCAGTACTAGTATACTATTACTATGATTGAGTATACGGTAACAGAGAGTGTGTTTATGACGAATTCTGTAGTAGTTGTAAATTATATATGCATGATGATAATTATATGTATCGTCTTCGACATGCCCATAATGTTGGCGCACGAGAATGATCAACAGCTGTTTTCCTAATGTCGAGCTTCTAAATAAGGACAGGAAATGTAGGTTTGTGCCGACAGCACTGAGTGTGGGCTTAGATAGCTATGTCTAGAAATAGATACAAGACATTAGTAGATGGAGATTGTTAGTGCGTCTGTATGATGGTTGTGCCATGAACATCGGAATATGTTATTAGCAAAGGTACATTGAATGGGAGTAAAATCAGATCTTGGTAAGAGTCAATGAGTCCAGGATCAAAGAGGGAAGACTGAGCGATAGTAGCTGTAAGGATGTTACTAACTGCGCTTGATTATTTGTTAAAAATGAGAATGCACGATGTATGACCGTGACGTCGTAGTACATGCAGCTGTATGAGATGATGGATTGATCCGAGTTATATCTTACTTCGGTGTGAGCGCGAGCATGTTGCCATTGTGCATCCAACATAGGGTTGTGATGTATTATTTTGGTTTGTGTTGTTCGTTTAGTGTTTTAACTAAGAGTAAGCCAGCAAGTTACGTAGCCTGCAGTTCTCTGTGGTGGCTAGGGTCGAACCGCTTTTCAAGGAGAGGTGCACAATAATAAAAGTAATAATAAAAAGCAATAAAATTGTCGAGACATAAGTGGGAAGAATGCCGACTCGCCAAGTGCTCGCTAATGTGTCGATATCGATGCTGTAGGTGTAGCGCCGAGCAGACGAGGACCTTGAAGAGAAAGGTGAGATAGTCAGCAAGTAGTAGGCAGGAAAAACAGATGAAGGGGTGTCTCATGGTAAATTAGATGAGTGTTGCACTACAGTGTAGAGTAGTATGGTTACACTGGTGAGTAAGTATCATAAGCATTCGGAAGTTCGCGCGAGCAGCGAGATACATTCTGGCGTGAGTGGTGAGTTCTCTGCGAATATCTGTGATGAGTCCAGAATTCATGCAAATTGTTCGTCTAGGCAGAATGTGCTCATGGCACATGCCGTTGGTGCGCTTACAGACTTGACGGTCTCACGAGAAATTAGGAGCGACACTGGTTCGAGGAAGATTAGGGAGGACGTTCAATATCTCTCCCACACGAGTAACTCTTGTGTGCCGCGTTGTTAAGCTTACGAATACTCGCTATGCGTGTTATAACGATAGGAGTGAAGATGGGGCATCGGAGAGAGGTCTACTGTGTGCTGATGGATGAGATCAGAGGGTTCGATAAAGCAGTTTACACTTGAGGTGTAAGTGGGACTAGGATTGTGGTATAAAGTAGCTTGTTAGTCATATTGTTTAGAATGCAGAATCGGGCCGTATGATTAAGAGAGGTAGATAAGCGTGTGGAGAACGTGATTGTCCGGTCCACGGTACCTAATGAAGTCCGCAAGGTGAATTCTTGGACTAGGTTACTTTCTCTATAATGGAGACAGAAATAAAACGCCGTAACTTATGTATTGTGGAGTAAGCAGGGAAACTCGATTGAGAGAGCTGATGTGATAGTTTTCCAAGGGTAGATCCGGTTCTGATTATTTGTTCTACGGGATTTCACGAGGACGCCACATGGAATATCTGCTATTGTATTTGATCTTAGCGAGAGTGAGAGCCGGCGCAGCAGGAGAGGACTCGATATCTCGAAGGTCTGTCAGACATGTGATGAAGTTTTATACACTAGAGAGTATTGTGAGCGAAGCTCTTTTGAAGGAGTAGAATGGCTATCCATGGTTGAGGTGATCCTCGACCAGGGGAGTACCTCATCGCAAAGATCGCAAGAATGCGTTAAAGTTCTGAAAGGTAAGTATGATGAGCTGAAAGATGCGAGAGGAAACAAATGTATAAGAAGCAGTAAAGTAGGGGAAGCAGATTTGAATGATGGGTGGAAAGAGTGGAGAGTTTGCGTCACATCATGATACATAAGAAAGGTATACATAGATCTTCAGCATAGCGCATGCTCTGATAAGATTGTTGTTATAATGAAAAGGAGAATAGAAGAGAGAGACTAGTGGAGATGGATTAAACAGAATGCCTTACGTGCGTCTCACCGCTACACATGTCTGCGATAGATGAGTTAGAGAGATACGACTCTGTATAACGGCATAGTAAATCGTGTAGAGACTAGTCAGGACTAGGCGTCATGCGCCTCTCGGAGCTCGACATACGGTAGAGGATTATGATTGGAACGTATCATGGAAAGGTAATAGACAGAAAGCACGATGATTGAGCCTCTGAGAAGATGATGAAGAGAACGCACGAGGGAAGAGATAAATACAGTAGCATGACGCAATCGTCCCAGTGCACTTGAAGTAGTGCTACTCGCATACTAGGTGTAGGGAGAGGTGTGGAGGTGATAGCAGTGGCTTTGGATAGTATCATCATATAGCACTTCACTCTGCAGACGAATACTGTAGTTACTGCATTTAATGACATAGCAGTTTAAGTGTGTGCTGAGCACCAATAGGGGTTGTCACTCGCAGAATGACGAGTAATACCTAGAACCAATGTGTACAGATTGGATAGCATAGTCGACCTATATGGTGCTCTCTCGAGTCTCATAGACGCGGTCGAAGCACCAGTACTAGTGGTGATGAGATCTGAGAGAGAGCTCCGATGGATTTCCGAGTTATGATTGTCAATGCCACCGCTGAGTAAGTGATCATTGAGAGAGAGTGTAGAGAGGAAAGTTATGTTTATTGATAGAGATTCTCAGTATGACTATTAGCGAATGTGAAGAGCTATAAACTGATAGAGTGTACGTGTATTAGATTGGGTATCATGAGTGTGTGAACTTATGCGCACTTCCAGCACTGAGGAAAGTGTTAGAATTAAGGCAAAGAGATTAGAGCTGAACGAGGATAGGGGCGACAGCTCAGAAAGCACACACCTTCAACCACAAGCAGGAATGCCGTCCGGGCACTTAGCCTTCCTAAAGATCTCAGGATCTCCTGCACAACTAGTCCTGTGGAATTCTAAGGCAGAGCATGATATACCTGAGAGAAAAGAAGTGGGAGGGGTTACAGAATCTTCCAGGGTGAATTAGAGGAAAAATGGAGGGCGCAAGAGAGTAGCGCTTAATGCTGGATATAATAAATGAGGATACGGAGGGGTTGGTTTAAAGGAGGAAAGCAGATATTAATTTTTTGTGCGGATGTGGATATAATAAATGAGGATATGGAGGGGTTGGTTTTGAAGAGGAAAGCAGATATTAAATTTTTTGTGCGGATATGGATATAATTCTCACCGCTGCTGAATCGTGATCCGAGAAGGAGAGTTTTTCAAATTTCCCATAGGTATTGTCTCTATTGTAATGAGCACGAGAACAGGTGCCATCGAACCAAGGATTATAAGGAGATAAAGATTTAGTAGAAGATGTAATGAATCTGCTAATTCCTCAGAGATTAGGGCAACTACTTTTTCTGCAGTCCTCGAAGCGTCTTCCGAATCAAAACATGATTCATACCAAGGGTAGGTAGCATGGTGGAGCTGCTGGAGAGAAAGTATTATAATTAAGAGCTTCAAGATTGTGGTCAGAGTTACCGATTGGAAGTAAAATTGAGTTTTTGTAGCAAGAAGGAGAAGTGATGACGCATAGGTCACGAGTGTTCAAAAACTGGTTAGGACGATCAGGGATGTGAATTGGTTCCTTAATCAGTTGTTCCAGATCGTTGAGAATGATGAATGTTTTTGCTTCCTTCACTTTTGTATCAGTATGAGAGAAGCCCAACCACTCAATGTGGTGAACATTGAAGTCCCTTAGGTAGAGGGCCTCGGAATTTGGATAAGAAAAGTAACAGTCTCGTGAAAAATAGCAAGATATTTAAATGGATCCGGAAAATCTGTTCTTTATAGGAGAGCAGTACCAGAAACACAAGATAATAATAATAATAATAATAATAATAATAATAATAATAATAATAATAATAATAATAATAATAATAATAATAATAATAATAATAATAATAATAATAATAATAATAATAATAATAATAATAATAATAGGAAGAAAGATTTTAAGCCATAGAATATCTTAGTTAGGAGATTTAAGGTTATCGAGACGTGTTACAAGAGTATTAATATAGTCACAGATTGTGAAAAATTGTGAAAAATATTGTAGTTTGAGATATTGAGTTTATTTGAGAAAGAATTTCTGGACAGCTGGGTCTCGGACAGGAGTAAGAGGTTTGGTTGAGATTAAGATTGGTGACACTCCACATATTTCGAAGTTAGCGTCTAGGCCACGGACTTTGGCGAAATCAATAGAGAATCTCCGTTAAAGTTCACCCCGCGTCTCAATCTAGCCTAGTGGAGTCAGACGTATCTGCGTCCACTCATCTAGAACCTATTCCCAAGTAACCTTTGCACGAACCACGAGACAAGCCGTGGTTGGGGCTACAGCAGCTCTGGATGAGTTGATCGTGATGACAATCCTCTGTCTTATTGATCAAGTTGGTCTAGTGAGAAGATAGTCGCGTAAACTCACACACACACACACATTTGCACACACTACACACACACACACACACACACAAGCACACATGCTGTCTTACACACACAAGACAGAAAGATGCCAGTGCTGATCTAAGTGCGCTCACTCACTCAAGATGGCGGGTTGAAATAAACGTGAATATAATTGGATAAGCACTAATTATAATGATTACAGTCAATGTTATTATATGGATTGAGTTAGTTTTATTTCCGGTTATATTGTTAAAATGATACTTCGAGCTGAAAAGGCTTAACGATTAAATTTCTGTTATAGAGGTGACTCACTTAATACTAGGTTAAAGTTCCTAGATGTGAAAAGTTTAAAGTTTAACTAATTTTTAAATTTGAAAATTAGTAGCAATATCCTATATTTAATTCTTAGAGGATTTAAAAAAAAAAAATCTAACGAAGATTTTAAGATCTGAAATAAAAAAAAATATATACATATTTAAAAGTCAAAAATTCTTAAAACCTAAAATCAAACTTTATATTATCCAGTAATAATTAGATGGAAAATGAAGCTAAAATCCTATCATATAATTGACAGTATCTAAAAAGTATTAAAAATCAAACTAAACTTAAATCTCCGAATAGCAATATTTTCCTTCAAAATTCTCATCATTTGCAGATCGTAACCATTAAAACATTGGCAATGAAACATTAAAATAAAAAAGAAAAACCTCTCAAAAAAAGCATTAAATAGTATACGAAAGACACTTAATATGAAACATTAGAGAGAACAGCTAAAAACTTTAGCTATCAAAATTAAAAAAAGCACTGTGATTTCAATCATATGCGTTCTCACAGCAAAAGCGACATACATAAAATAGTGTCGCAAGATTCTATAATTCAATCTTTAGATATTAAAAAGTAATGTCAGAAAAGTATATAAAGATTATTAAAGTCACTGCTAGAGAGAAAATAAATTATAAAATATTAAAATTCCAAGACAAAAGGTAATATATTAAAAATATAAATGTTAACCCACAAGGTTTAGAAAATTTGATATAAATTTAATAAAGTTTCAGATTAAAAGAAAGTGCAATAGAAATGTAAATATTAACATATAGCCTATAGAAAACGGGATATAAATTTATTAAAATTGCAGTTTAAACTAACATATTTGAATATAAAAGTAAACGCCCACAAAAGAGAGCAAGATGTTAATATTAAACATATTAAAATATAAATGTTTCGGCTTTAATGAAATTTATTTGAATATAATAGTTGACTCTTAGGAAAAAAATATTAAATATTTGAAAAAATAAATGTTTCAGCTTTAATTAAAAATATTTAAATATTATAATTGGCCCTTAGAAAAAAAATAAAATTTGAATATTAAATGTGAAAATACAAATTTCAATTTAAAAAAAATTATAAAGATCAGCGATTACAAAAAGAAAATGATGTGTAACTGCTAAATTTCTGAAAATGTAAATGTTTTAGTTCAAAAGAAAATATATTAAAATATAGTAGCTACCTTTGCAAAAAGAAAATGAGACGTACACATTTAACATGTGGAAATATAATAGTTTCAGCTTAAAAGAAAATTCATCAAAATATAAATGTCAACGTTTACAAGAAAGAGAACAACGAGGTTACGTCATGAGTGTTGGGATTATGTATTTTCGGGGGAATATGATCTCTATTATTTATATTTATATGTATTTATGTTATTTCTCGGATGATGGCATAGCTCGCACAATATTTGAATATATGGTTTGACATATCAACATTGTACAAGTCAAAAAAACAAAAGCACCTTTCCGACTCTACATCGGTTACACTCTGATGCCGACACTTTTACGGAGTACCAAAAACACATAAAACAAACATACCTCTCCGCCCAATTATAGCAAAAACTAATGAAAACACTTATAAACTGTCAAAATATTTCGCAAACATACCTTAACCTCTTCTGGGACAGATTTCAAACGTTCACATAAAAAACTCATCAGTCTTCATAAACAGAATAAATACAGTGAACACTAACACACACAAATTTCTCTGTTTCGACGTCATATCTCTATTTACTTCAGTACCTGTAGAACAGGCCTTGAACCTTCTCACTAGATATGTCTCAGATCACCAAATCTCTCTTCAACTCCCCTTTCAAACTATTAAATCCCTAATTACACTTACATTAGAGCATAACTACTTCCAACACGAACAATATTATCATAAACAAAACACAGGCCTGAGTATGGATTCCCCTCTTTCTCCCATACTCAGTAATATATACATGGAATTGCTAGAACACTATTACATACTCTCCCACCACCTACTCATCAACACAATATAGTTAAGATATGTAGTTGACATATTTCTAGCAATTCCACACAACACAATACATAACCTTATACATACATACATAAATAGCACTAATCCACAAATAGAGTTTACCACAGAGTTACCCATAAA
>JABUQX010053902.1:0-17500 GCA_015478945.1 Trachelipus rathkii | reverse complement strand
TTTCCAATTGTTAATTCTATTTCTTAGCGAATGTTCCCGTCCATCAGTGTGTTTAAAGTTACTAAATTTAAGTAAAAGTGTAAGGTGAAGTAGATTAATATATAATTTTTTTTCGTGAGGCGTTTGTGTCAGTGGAGATTTAACAATTCAAAACATAAACTCGGAGGGAAAAATAAAGTATTAGACAAACTAGAAAAGTTTTTCGAAGCCATTGTCAGACAGCAGAAGCAAAGGTAATTTTTTTTATATACAATTTTTTTGGGTCATGTTAATTTTTTCTTACGTTCTTTGGTGAAGTTTTGTTCAATTATGAAGAAGTAAGAAATTTGCCTCTATTAAAGAGAATCATAAGTTATTCATATTTACAGTATTGGTGAAAATTGGATAAATTTTATAATTCATTTGTTTTAATTTTTTTATTTCTATCATTTTAAGTGTTTTTTTATAAACAATTTATTTAATTATTAACTGTAGTGGTGCTAAAAAAAAATGTGTCAGGATTGTTCTTTTCTTCAATATTTTAATTATTGTTAATTTGATGGTTTCTTGATTGGTATGTGTGCAGTAATTAGCATTAGTACATTAAAGAAAAGTAGGAAATTTAAATAGTTTGTATCAAACCAGTGTGTGTTAAATTCAATAACAACTTGCGGGAGGATTCTATTACATGTGGATATATTTTATATTGTATGAAATTTCGATTACATTTCTAAATTGGAGGTTAGGTTTAGGTTAGGTTTAGGGTGTTAAGGTAAGGTTATGGTGACGTGAGTTTTATGGTTAGGTTAGGTTAGCAGTTTAGGTTAGGTTCAGGTTAGGTTAGGTTAGGTTAGGTTATTAGGTGGTTAGGTTGTTAGGTTTAAGGTGAACCACTCTTAGGGTTAGGTTAGGTTAAGGTTAGGTTAGGTTCAGGTTAGGTTATGGTTAAATTAGGTTAGGTAAGGTTACATAGGTTAGATTATGGGGTAGATTAGGTTATAGTGCATTAGATTAATAAAGTTCAATTTGGTTATAAATAAAATGCTAAATTTAATTTATTTCCACAGGTTGTGCTAATTAATCCAATTATGCATTGGTGAAAAGATAACATGCAACGAGATGAGAAAGTACGTGGAGTATTGTGTATAAAATATAAGATAAAACAAAAAGGATATGATAACATAAGATGATTAATTAT
The DNA here is from genome assembly GCA_015478945.1 of Trachelipus rathkii. Lineage (NCBI taxonomy): Eukaryota > Metazoa > Arthropoda > Malacostraca > Isopoda > Trachelipodidae > Trachelipus > Trachelipus rathkii. The sequence goes on along the minus strand of JABUQX010053902.1, from coordinate 16,323 downwards.
TATAAGAAATATGCGTGGAGTAAAAGAAATGAAGGGAAAAAATCTATTTGAAATAATACTAAAGGATATTGCAGAATATTTCCAAAGAATAGCAACGTGTATAATATATATATATATATATATAGTATAGATATATATATATATAGTTATAGAGGTTCTAATATATATATATATATATATATATATATATATCTATAATATATATTTATATAATATATATGATAGTTGTGAGAGATACTGTACTATAGAGATTATAAATCACAGGCGTCGAGCGGCGAGTATTGCTTTGTAGCATAGTCATAGCTAGCGTGTACGGACTTGATTATGGAAACATCTATGTAGCGTGATACATATGATATACTCAGAGTATATTATTATAATATTATAATATATGAATTATAAGTACAGAAAGGTTGAGTGTAAGCAGTGAGTATAATAGTACATATATACTAAGTTTATATAATATATTTAATAAAAGGAATGTAATGGTTTTAGACATTTATAGGAACTTCAACTTCCATTAAATATATTACTATTATGTAAGTAATTTTTTTTTACCATAGGCAGTCGCTTTTAAAAACATATAGAAACTAAGTTGGTAAAAAGTTAACGGACTAAATTTCATGAAGTTAGAGAAAAGACGTAAGATTTATTAACATGAAGTCCGTGTTTTTTCGTATTTTTTTCTCTAAAGTATTTCAAGGGTTAATCGCAGAGATGGCAGTTGTCGGGGTCTCTCGGCCTTCCGGGGAAGGACAGGGTAGGTACTATTTCCCCCCTCCGGGGAGGGTCTCCGGGAACCCCGCGTGTCTATGGTATTTGGGTGTCCGCGGGGGTTCGATACGCCCTTTCCACTACGGGTATGGAATACGTCCAATCCTCTGTTGCCCCGTCGGCTCCGAGTGCCCCCTACTTTTGCGCGTGTAATACTTTACAATTATTATATATAAGTTTACTGATATAGCTTATTAGAATACTATATTACTATATATACGGTAATAATATAAATAGATATACTGATATATATATATATGTAAATATATATAATAGGTAGCTAGTTTAGTATATTCAAGGTGATAGAATATAGTGAGTTTGATATAGGGCTTGGAATATATTTATATAGTATATTTATATATATAAATATATATATACTATATATATTATATATCTAGTATATATATATATATAGGTGATAACGTATGTATTCTGTTATTGATGTAAGTATGTTAGTATATAATGCGCGTTGCTGTATACTTTATATATATAATATTTATATATATATATATATCATATATATATATTATAGTAGGTATTAGCATATATATCATGATTATATATAATATTATATATATATATATATTATATTATATATACGTATAATATATAATATGATATTATATTATATGATATATATATAATACTATATCTTCAATATAATATATATATATATATATATTATATATATATATATATTGATAATATATAGGTTATACTATATTATATACTATAGTTATTATATATACCCGTTCAATATACTCATTGTAATATAATATATATACTATATTATGATTTTATAGAGGTATTTACTATCACATATATATAGTATATTAGTATAGTGACTTAGGGTATATATAAAAATATGATAAGGCAAAATATATAGTATATATTTAGTAATATGTAGTAAAATATATATACATTGTATATATATATGAATATACTAATATATACTATTATATAAAATATCATATATTATTATGATTTATATCTATATATAAAATATAATAACAAATAATAATAATTATTAGAAAGAATATGAGTATGTATAATATATATATATATATATATTTATATATAATATAGTATAGTATAATATATATGATATATTATGATATATATTATAGTAACTATATATATATAGTATATATAATATATATAAGTTATAATATATTATATATAGTAGTGTATATATATATAGTATATATATATAGTATATAGATAATGATATATTATACTAGTATATATATATATATTATATATATATATATATATATATATATATATATACTATATATAAAACCTAACCTAATTAACAGGGATCGCGCCTAACTAGAAATATCTAATTTATGGGCGCATAGAGATACCCCTGTAGCTATTTTTTTTCAAGTAACGAGTTACGCCGTGTAAAAAAGTCATAAGATAAAGAACGTTTGTTCCTATATTATATATATATATATATAATTATATATAATATATATATATATATTATAATATAAGTAATTATTATATTAAGTGCTAGCATATATAGTATAGTATATATATATATACAGTACTATAATATAGTTATATATATATATATTAATATATATATATATATATATATATTTATAAATATATATATGATGTATATATATAGTATATATAGTATAGTATATACTATATATATTTATAGTATATAATATATATAATATATATATGCTAATACTATAATATATATATAGTTAATTATGATTATATATATATGATATATATATATGATAGGATATTAGTATATAAGTATAGAGATATACTATATATATATAGTATATATATATATATATATCTTATAGTAATATATAGGTATATATATTATTTAGTATATATATATAGTACGCTACGTATATATATATATATATATATATATTATATTATATGATATATAATTATCTATAGTATTATCTATGTGTGTGGTGTGTGTGTGGTGTGTGTGTGTGAACATTTTTTTTAAAGCAAAAGCCAAGATTGAGAATAAAACTTAAACTTTTAAAAGCCATTTTTAAATTTTTATGGAACGATTTTCTCGTCCAATTAAAAGTATTTTTAATGTCAAAAATGAAGTTCTAGAATCTGCAATCCGCGAACAGACTTGTCACTGATCAGTGTATACAAATTACTTCTATAAGAGAGCTTAAATAACGTTTTACGATCGATTGAAAATTATTTTTTTCTTATTTTGGATATATATGTATATATTTAATATATATATGTTATATATATATATATATATATATATATATATATATATATAATATATATATATATATATATATATATATATATCTATATATTATATAATACTATATATTATTATATATATATATATATATATATAATATTTATATATATACTACTATATATATATATTATATATATAATATATATATATATATATATATATATATATAATACATATAACTATATATATTATATATAGTAATATTATATAAGGTCAGGCTTTTCGATTATCCGGTCCATATGTATCCTTAAAACTATTAATGCTAACCAAAAAAAAGGGAAAAAAATACAAGAAATGATGGTCGACAAAAATTTTCCCCGGAAAAAGCTAAAAAAAAAAAAAAAAAAAAAATTATATCTCAAAAACTACAATAGCTACAGCGAAAAGGAATACATTTTTGGAATCCTGGTAAAAATTTCACATAAGAAAAATGTAAAAATAAAATAATAATAAATCATTGTTTTAATTATAGGTAAAGATGACAGAAGGCAATCTGATTTAAGAGGAGTGTTTTTTTAAGTGTGGTATATGAAAAAGATGAGGTTTCAAAAGTTTTGTTTTTTTTTTACTAAAGAATCCCCCAAGGGTATACCGCGACCGTGGCCGGAAGTCGGGTCTCTCGGCTTCGGGGAACTATCGGGGTAGGACTAAATTCCCCTCGGGAAAGGGTTCCGAGGACATCAGCCCGGCTTTTGGTATTTGGGGGTGTGCGCGGGGGTTCCTCCGCCGCCTCGCCTTAGCGGGTAAGTGGAAAAATTGTCACTCATATGAGATTAAACGGGATTTGAAAAGGCAATCAGATTATTAATGAGGATGATATAAATGCAAATTAAATAGAACCTCGACAAACACAAATATTTGCAGAGAAGGGAGAGAAGACGTACCATAATAACAACTGATAATGTGAAGAGATTTTAAAGATAATTAGAAATAATTAACAATAGTGAAGGTGGGAACTCAAAGTTGAAAGCTTAACAGAGTTAAAACAATACACCACTACAAAAGTCAAGATTCTTCCTAATCTCTAAAGGCAGAAGTCTACAATTTAATTACCGTGGATAAGAGAAATTTCACCACTAGATATCGAGCTCTGAAAATCAACTTGGTAATCAGGAAGAAAAAAATGAGACTTCAGAGGATCAGGAATCTGCCATTAGAATGGGATCAAAGACCAAAGACAGAATAAAGATGAAAGCCACATGATAATATTAGTATATAACTAATAATCATATATATATATATATTATAATATAATATTATAATATACATATTAATGATATATATTATACGTAATATATAACTATATTATAATATATATATATATATATAGTATATATATAATATATAATATTAGTGATGCTGCAGAGGTCATTTTTTTCGCATCCCGCGGATGCCGGATGCGGATGCGGATTGTTGATTTAACATCTCGCGGATTGCGGATGCCTGGATTGAGGTAAGATTTATTTGCCTTTCAGATAATATTTACTATATATATATATATATTATATAAAATATATATATATATCATATATATAAGTATACTAGCAAATATATATATACTATATATATAGTATATATCGAATCCAGTCACAATCTAATAAATTTATATAATTTGTTACCGAGCTGGTCGCTGGGCCACGATGGACGCCCGTTACCCAAATGGACACCATCTCAACCTCTCTTTCCCTAACCTCCCGACCATAATTTGAAAGAGCATTTACCAGGATTATATACTTTTTGCCACTAGTAGTGTTGAATAATTCAAATATGGCAAGCGTGTGCTGCCTTTGAGATACATCAGATTTTTTCTGCCTTTATTGCCTTGTTCATAGGCTGACGAGTCTGGGTTTCTTCTGTTTCATCTATCTATATTTAGCCCAGCTCATTGCTAAACTTACCTCTCTCGACTTGGTCCCGAACACTAGATGCCACAGATGCAGCCGGGCCCGGGCGCGGGCAAGACGATGGCCCAGCGCTACTTTCCTTGCAAGTTTACTTTAAGCCGTGGCGAGCATAAAACATTTGCCATTTTGCTTAAGTTAACACTTCGCACCACACCTGGACATAGGATCGTCATGTGTGATATTGTAACTTCTAGTCTTAATTTCTTGTTGCAATAGTTTCCAATCATTTGCTGCTGCCATCTTTCTGATAAGTGCAACCGGATGCTGTTTTCTTTCCATACATCTCACTGCGCACTGTGAGAAATATCGTTCCAGTGAGGACTCTGATTATTGAATTTCACTTATCAATGGAAGGTGTTGGTCTGTATATTTCATTTTTTCCGACTTTTAAACTGGCAATGGACTATTAATAGACCTGTGTCTGTCGATTGAAGTTTATTTCCTTGCAAGTTTTACCGTTCAGCATGGTAAAATCATTTTGCTTAACCGTTTCCACCAACTGATTAGGATCATCATCTTTGCAATCGAATCGTTTCTTGGTCGCATAGTGTTTGCAATCATTTTGCACATACGTCTTTTTAATGGCGTGGTCGTTCATCCACTACTAGCCACCTGTAGAAAGTTCTTCCAGCGAATCTGTTATGATTTTACTTGTAGAAGGTGCTTGTTTTACTTGTAGATTTTGGTTTTTTTCCTTTGAAACTGGGCTTAGTAATAGACTGTTCGGATCGTGAAGCTCTTTTCAACCAATAGGCACACAAAAGGTAACGATTAAACTCTGTTCTTTCATAATATCGTTGCAAAAAACACAACTTTAGCTTCTTATAAACGATCTTACAGTAAGTTTGCAATCACGTATGAAGGTCAGGTAATTTGTTCCACCAGAAGCCAAAAAGCGTTTTTACCCTTCTAGTTTTAGATCAACAGATTTTACATTTGTTTTTAGTTAAATGAAAGTTCATTTGTCACTTTGAGATGGTTCAAATGCTTCCTTAGGCGTTGAGATTAATGGTATGTACATACAAAGAACAGAAGCTGTACGCATAGGCGTTGATTTTTGGTAGTTTCTTCAAATGGTTTCAATAAACTTAATGCGGTGCTGATATATTCACCTATGCTCCTAGATTTTCCAAATTAATCAAGATTGTTAACTTTGGAATAGCGAAACGTGGAACGTAAACGCAAGCAAGTAAGCTCTCTTGTCGGCAGAGCTCAAGATACTTCCTCCTTACATCCCATCACATACATGAGAGTGGTCACGCAGCTCATCTGCCACGCGATCAGTTGGAAATGTCCTTATTCGATAAACATGAAAGATATGGAGTGAATATCAAAGCCGTGTTTTTTGAATTGCCTTCACACTTCATTTACCATTCAATTTCTTTTTCAGAATCTCATCTTAAGTATTTTATTATACCAAATATCTTCTATCAAAAATGCTCGACATTAAACATTCGCGGCGCCACGATCCGCAGGTGCAAAGGTCGCGGATGGCGCGATGCGACTTCGGCGGAATGGCGGATGCTTGAATAAAGTGCTGCCGGATGCGCCGCGCGATCGCGGAATGCGAACTGCGGATGTTGTACTCTTGCAATCCACTAATATAGATTATAATATATTATACTATATATTAATATAAATATATACTCATATTATAACTATATTCATCACTTATATCATATCTCACTATATATAAATATACACTTATAACTATATAGTATATATGATATATATATGACTCATATAATAATATAGTATATATATATTATATACTTACCTTATAATATATATCATAAGAGCAATTACAATTGGCTTTGTTGGAAATCGGATGAACATAAGTACTCTATCAACTTCTAATATTAAACGAAATGTATATTAAGGTAAGTATCTAATGATTAAGGCATAGTGCAGCAGTAGGTTGAACAAGGTCTTACAACACAGCATCATGAGCAAGGAAGTTAAACATAAGAGAGAATATAGGGAAAAGAGAGAAAGGGATAGTGTTCCAAGTTTAGAATTCCAAACCTCATATAAAAATGTTCAGATAGAAGTAAGATAGGATTCTTCTAAGAAAGATCAAAAGAAAGGAAAAATATTTAATTTACAATGTATTAAACCAATATAACATTGGTTGTAGGTTGTAAACTTTGGAAAGATTTGTTTTTGAAGAAAAGGATATAGTTATTTGGAAGTTTGTGTTCATTGCATATGAGGGTGTTGAGTTTTGGAGAAAATTTAAACTACATCGCTTTCTTCGCCCCAATTAACATAAGAAGAAGAATAGAGGTCACTTTATACTGCTAAGAGCAACTATCCCAAGGTGTGTAAAATGTGCCCCATTTGACCTACACATAAGCACGATTTTGGAATGTTTCTGGTGTGTGAGTTTTAAGATTCATCTATCAAACAGTTCAATTGTTTGTCTGCTTTTAGGAATGAAGGGTCCAATATATGGTTCGGGCTGAGCCCAAACTTTCTCCCCCCCCATAAAAAATGAACATAAACATTCGTAAATCTTTCAGCCAATTTTTGCTCCTAATAAATACCAAACTGTAGCGATTTATTGTTCCCATCTTAAAACTGTCGTTTTGAGAGTGTTTCAATTTTCCAAAACCCATGTTTTTGACATTTTAAGTATCAACTCCCAGAATTCTTTTCGCAATGTCTTTAAACCTACAATATGGACAGTAGATGGGTCCATTAGCCTACAACAATGCACCACGAAGTACTTTGTCCGATTTTCGCTTGAAGTCTTTTGTGCTCAGCAATGTTCAAATTATTTTACCCACACTTTTTTGTTTTTTAAGAACGTGAAAAAATATTATGCGGATAATTTATTTTTACTGTTCATGCGAAGTGGACTCAAATACTTTCGCAGCAGCATATCGCTAGTACAAAGGGTAAGATCGCACATTTTTTTACGTTAGACTAGTTTCTTCTGCTATGCTACAGTAAGTTCTGACTTATGTATCCTAGAAACTCAAACGTTGTCCCAACCCAACTATTTTTCTTTGGCAAATTTTTGAAACTTCATCTTCCATTGACCTATAGCAAAAACATAAATATATCTAAGGATAAAAGATCGTATCTCCGGACGTACTATCCAAGCCCTAAAAATTTTATTGTTGAGTACGGCATGAGTTAGAATCATACTCTTTCCGCTTTTAAAGTCTAAACTTTTCCAAAATTTAATTTTTTGGAAAAGTGAAATAATTTATATGTTTTTTTTTACTTTTGTCGCATAATCAACACTCAAATTTCCAGAACTTGTGAAAAGCATGGTATAGATACATCTTTTGTTACTTACGCATTAACTTGTCTGATATAGTCAACAAAGACATTTTTTTTCTTTAAACATTTCCAAAAATATGTTTCTTGGGGAAGCAAATTTGTCCTAGGAACTAACGTCAAACAAACCCTACCCTGCTACTATACACAAGACAGAAAACCTATATCCTAAGTAATAATACGCAGAAGTGTATCCTTGCCTGGCAACTACACTATGCTACTGAAAATTTCATCCTACTTCGCACTACAAAAACTAAAAATTATGCTCAATTTTCACTTTTAAAAATTTAACAACAAACGCTGCGCGGGTTTGGGAAGTTTCTGGACATATTTCCGCCTGAGGACCAAAACTCACAGATACATAGAAACCAGTACTGTCGTGCGATTCTTGCTAGTCGCAGTACATTGGACCCAAGTCCTCATGCATATTTCACCTCAGTTGCTCCACAGTTGATTTTTACAAAAACTGGAGTTTTTTAAATTTAAAATGCTCAAAAAAAATGAGTTGTTTTTTAAAAGATTAAAAAATTCTGCAAAGAAGTGACTACATTTACACAGAAAAACAACACTTCTTAAAAGCCGACGTGTTTAAGAAGGGGCGGCGAAAGCCTACAGTATCGTTGGTTGTATGATCAAAATTGCGTACTAATTATGACATTTATGTACGCAGTCTATCCTGAGCAAAGAAGAATGTTTGGGCTCAAAGTGCAAAAAAACTTAAAATAATAATGTACAATGCCACGAGTAAAAGATTTACCCAAACAGCTTATAAGAAGAGAAAATCAAAGTCCACGAGAAGAGAAGGAAACAAGATCAAGAAACAGTCAAGGGCAGAACTCTATTCAAGGGAGTCAAGAGCGGAGTAGAAGCCAACAAATCAAAGAAATTAAGAACAGAAAGATCAAGCAGCCAGATAAAAGACGAAGAGATTAATCGGATCGAGCCATACTTGACAAAAGCCTAAACTTGATCTTGGAAGGATAAGGATAGGAAGAATTAAGTCAAGAATACCCTTCCTGGCCAGAATCTTGTTGTTTCAAAATCAGATCGTTAGGCGATCAGAAGCGTTAGACAGAGAAGGAAGTATGAACCATTACGCGGCTGAGAGGCCGTCCTCTTTTTCTGCCCCAAATTGAAACTAGAGAACCCCCTAATCACAACAGGAAAGTGAAAGGAGCAGGAGAAGACGAGAGAGAGAGAGAGAGAAGAGAGAGAGGAGAGAGAGAGACAGAGAGAGAGAGAGGACGAGAGAGAGAAGCAGAGAGAAGAGAGAGAGCAGAGAGGACGAAGAGAGACGCGGAAGAGCGAGGAGCAGAGACGATGACGAGCAGAAGAGAGAGTAGAGAGAGACGGCAGAGACAGAGGACGCAGACAACGAAAGAGAGCAGTGAGAAGGAAGAGGAGTCAGAGCAGAGAGAGCAGGAGCCAGAGAGAGCGCAGAGCAGATCAGAGGAGAGGGGACGAGAGACGAGCGCAGGAGAGAGAGAGAGACGCGGACGACGACGACGGGACGAGACCGCTGCAGCGAGCGATCCACCGCAGACACCAGAGCAGCACGAGAGATGACGAGACGACGAGAGGCAAGAGAATCACATCAATTCTAAAAAGGGAGAATTACGATATTAGGCAATTGTTGAGGGGAGAGGGAAGGAGGAGGAATAGGTTTAAGTTAGAATTAAATCCAAAGGTTTGAACGGATAGCTCAACTTTTGCCAAAAATAGAACAATTGTGTAACTGTCAGAAGAAACAAGAAGAGAGATTATTGTATATTTGTTTTAGATGAAGAAAAATATTTGAAATATAAGAAGTATTAGTTTAAAGATAACTGTAATTCTTAGTTGCAGTACTCGTGTGACAAATGGCATGATAACAAACTATATAGTATAATTTTTATCAGTTTTTACCAAAGGAAAATAAAATTAAGTGCACCCCTCCATGAGATAGAAATAACAACATAGGTTATGAGATAGCGTACTGTGAAGTACTTTTCCTAACATAGTAGCAATTATTCCGACAAACGGATGTTGCAAAGAAAGTACGACCGCAGACCTGCACTTAAATTTTCAGCACTGAAAGGTTGAGTGGGAATGTGAGCGGGACTGGAACTGGGTTTGGTGGGCATTCCAGTTGTAATCTAGTAGAGATATCCCAAGATTTAGAGACAATGAAGTGGCCGGCACAACCCACCAGAGGAATAGAGTTGACGGTATATGATAACGGGTTGGAAGTTAATGAAAAAAGGTCTAGTATGATAGTCTCAACTCTGAGACGATCAGGGAGCTGCACAATCTGCTCAAGATTGTTATGGGTAGTGAAATAGTAAGTAAATTTAGTCAAAGGTGAATAAACAAAGCAATTAGAGTAAAGCCTATTGCAGCGATAAACATTATAATTACACAGAATGATGATTTCAGGGAGTTGATTCTATTTGAAATTTAGGTAGCCTAGAAATTTATAATAGTCAATAGAGTTAGAAAAAAATAAAAACAGAACAGGTGAATTAATCTTAGATAAACAAAAGAAGTAAAACCTTAGGGTAGAAATTTTGAAAGCTCCAAATAAATTAAGAATCGGAAATAGACAAGATTATTCCATACATATACACAACAACCACCTTTGAACAAAAGTTGAAGATAGAAACGCCATTGGCAAATAAATAATAGCTGTTAGAACACTCAGTTCCAAAAGTTTTAGTAAAGGATAGGTAGGTACGAATTTAGAGGGACGGGAAATGGATTGTCATTTCAATTGAGTGAAATTTCGTGATTGGCCTCAAAGATGGACATCCCACATTTTCAACAATATAACATTTATTTTTAAGGAATGGGCAAAGCATCCTGAACACAATTTCCACCCCAACGCCCCCTTACTATACTTAATAAACATGAGATTTCCTATATACCAATCTGAGCACTCCCAACAAGCAAAGCTTTCATTTTGCATAATGCTCGACTCTTTAATCTAATAATACCCACACGCCCATCCTGAACCGATTCCAGATCTATCAATCTCTCGAATCATTAAGCTCTGACTCTCTTGTTAACTTCCTCCTTATATTTTGGCATTGCTCAGTATTATTCTTAAGCTTGTATTTTTCATATTCCATTATCTTACAGTCGCGCCCTTGAACATTATCCTTCTTCGGCGCACCTCTGTGTCCAGGGCTCTCTACCAACCGACGTCAATCGGCGCAATATGTCCATAACTCATTCAAGCGTTCCCGCGCGAACGCAAAACCAAATTCCTCCTCTAAGACCAAAATGACCGCCCCCCCCGAGAAGGCCCCCGAACGGTCCCTGGATTTTTACCTTCTGCTCCAGCGACCCGCAGAATCCCAAACGACATTCTTAGTTTTTCCCTTTGATGGACTCTTCTCATCGAAAGCTCACATGGGGCCTATTGCAGTACATTGTCTATCTTCTGTCGTGACTCACCGAACAAGCCAAGACGCGCTTAGTATCTCTATAAACAAGACTGCTGTCGCCAGTGTTGTCCTCCATGTCCTCAATATTTTCTGCGAGAAACACTCCGACCCTTCCGTGTCCACTTTGTCAGAAAGCCACCGGGGGTAATCAGGCACTTGTCTGCCTTAATGTGCCTCACATTGTCAAGAATACTGAACAATCACAATCCCCAGCCCAGAAGGCGAATCGTCGAACGTCAATCAGGTCCGATTCAGTACACGTAGTCTGCCAATTCTTAAATAAATATTTCCATGTATGTTAAGTAAAGCAAAAAATCATGACTTTTCGGAGCCAAAACAGAAATTTCACTCCCAATTGAATACACTACATTTCCTCCTCTAAATCTACCTACCTATCCTTTACTAAAACTTTTGGGATCACTGAATTGTTTCCTATAACGCTCATTTTATTGTATAGTTTGCTCTCAATGGCATACGTTCTTTATAATCTTTCAACTTATTTGTTCAGAAGGTCGGTTAGTCCTACGTCGTATATCCGTATGGAATAATCTTGTTCTATTTCCCGATTGCTTCGAATTTATATCTTGGAGCTTTCAAAATTCTACCCTAAGGTTTTAACTTTTTTGTTTAACTAACGAATTAAGTTTTTTCTTTTCTGTTTTTATCATTCTTTTTTCATCACACTGCTTGATTGACTATTATAAAACTTTATCTAGGGCTACCTAATTTCAAAATAAGAATCAATCCCTGAAATCATCATTCTGTGTAATTATAATGTTTATCGCTGCCAATGGCTTTACTCTAATCTTTGTTATTCACTTGATAATTTACTTACTATTTCACTACCCATAACAATCTTGAGCAGATTGTGCAGCGTCCCTGATACAGTCTACCCTCGAGGAGTTCGGAGGGGAACTACTCCATACAGGACCTTTTGTATTCCTTAACTTCCAACCCATTAATCATAGTGACCGTCAATCTCATATGTTCCTTCTGGGTGGCGTTGGCGCCCGGGGCCACTTCTATGCTCTCTAAAGCATTTTCTCTGGGCCGTATCTCTACTAGGAGCTCTTCCTACACACTGGGAATGTCCAGCCACCAGCAACAGTGTATCAGATCACCCCGCTTCACATTCCCACCTTCCAACCTTCATCAGTGCTGAAAATTAGTCGGTCTTGCGGTCGTACTTCTTTGAAATCCTTTGGAATAATTGCTACTATGTTAGGAAAAGTACTTCACAGTACGCTATCTCATTACACCATATAGCTTTGTTATTTTCTGATCTTCATGAGGGGTGCCATAAATTTTATATTTTTCCTTTTGGTCACAAACTGATTAATCATATCACATTTTCATCACTCTATCTTACTACTTATATCAGTCTGCGTAACACACTCTCTAATCTTTGTACCAACATCAATATGACTCACCATTGAGTGCAACTACCGCAAACAGTGTAGACACGTCGCCCACATCAGCAAACAACCTTATATCGGATGACTTAGCCAAAACGCTACACTACCTATCTACGCACGAAGCTCATATAACTAAAGTTACACTACACAAGACTACAAATACTTTCTATAACATTAAGCATAAAAGGACACTCTTATCCAAACAGAATACTTCTCTTGTAATACTCCCCAGCATCATTTTTCACACAATCATTTCTTTCTATTCATACTTTGCATGTATCCTGTGTGTTTTATACAGCTTGTTTTTTCTGACAGTATTCTACCCAACCCCATTTGTTCCCTATATTTTTGGCAAACAGTTATCCGAAATGGCTAATGCCTGTTCGAAACAAAACGTTTCAGGATATTTAACTCTTTTTGATATAGTTTAAACACTATTCTCTCTTCCCCTTCTCACTCTATATCTGTTAATATAAGTATTAATTCTTATCTTGCAAGACGCATTCAACACTTTATTAATTTTTTGGAACTTTCCTTCCTCTCTCTCAATTTCTCTCTTCTCTTCTCTTCGTCTCCTCCTTCTCTCTCTCTCGTTTCTGTTCTTCTCTTCTTCTCTCTTCACTCTTTTGTCATCTCTTTCTCTCGTCTCTCTCTCTCTCTTTACACCTTGTACTTTGTTCGTTCTTCCTCTTTGCTCTTCTCTCTTCTCTCATCTCCTCTCTTACTCTCCTATATCGATCTCTCTCGTGCTCTGTCTCCTTCTCTCCTCTCTCTCTTCTTCTCTCTCTCGTCTCTTCTTTTATTTCTCTCAGTTTCTCTTCATCCTCTCCTTCTCTCTTTTTTCTTCTCTCCTCTCTCTTCTCTCTTCTTCTCACTCTCTCTCTTCTCTCTCTTCTTCTGTGGATACAATTTATGCCCATTTTTTTCTATTCTTTGCATAATTATTGTATGCTCTTCGCCTTATTTTTATAGTTATCTTCCTTCTCTTCTAACCTCTGTCCTAACATCTATTTTAAACAAGAAGATTTCCAAGATCTTACTAATTTTTTTCTTATCCATCTCTTAGTATCAAATAGTATATGCTTTTGTTAAAGTAATGCTCGACCGTATCTTCTCTCTTTATTATTGATTTTCTTGTTCTAATTCTTGATTCTTTGGCTCTTACTCTTCAGATACTTTGAATGTTTCTCCTTCTGTTCTTGACTTCTTCTCTCTGACTTTTGATTTTCTCTTCTTAAGCTTTTTGGTAAATCTTTTACTGTGGCATTGTACATATATATTTTAAGTCTTTTTGCCACTTCGAGCCAAACATCTCTTCATTTTTTACAGGATAATGGAACAATAAACCATTCATTAATTATCAGCCCAATCTTTTGATCATACAAATAACCAACCCAAACTGTAGCTTTCCCCCCCTCTAAAACGTCGCTTTAGAGTGTTTTTCTGTGTATGTAGTTCATTCTCATTCAGAATTTTTAATTTTTAAGAAAACTTCTATCTTTAATACAATTTTATAGCGGGAAACTCCCGATTTTTTTTAAAAAATCACTTTCAAGTCTAGAGCTGAATTCTATATTTGGTGTTTTTTTCCTGAGTCTTTAGTGATTTGTTTTCTATTTTTGTTAGAATCATAGGTAGAATGTCGACATTTAGAACGCACTTTTTTTTATATTCTTTATAATGGACAAGATTGGGTTATAATTTTTCTTTTTTTGTTATTGCTCTTGATGAAATTTCATAGCATATGTAGTTGTCAGGAAGCTACACATATTATTACTTAAGCATATCTTGTTCTTTGTATATAGGATAGTTATTTCGTATTTACTTAATTTTCGTAAGGGGAATTTTCCCAAACAAAATGATTATTTTCGGAAATTTTATAAAAAAAATTCCTTTTTGTACTCAACAAAAATAATAACTAAGTAAAATAAAAATGTAATCTACATGGCTTATACAAGTGTTCTGAAAAATCTTGAGGGGGGGTGTTGTGTGAATCTGGACAAGTAAGAAAATCAAAAATCATCAATTATTCACTTTTTCCAAAAACTTTAAAAAAATTATTGGAAAAGTGAAATGTTAGGAATATTTTTTCTATCTTTCTAACTCATCCGCTTCAACATCAAAATGTAGGCATTGGGATATTTCTAGTTTGGATAATCGCTGCAAGCATTTATACTTAGGAATAATTTTTTTGATCAGTACAATATGGAAATAGTTCTTTATAATTCCAAAAAAATTTTTGGGACAAAACTTTTGTTCTAAGGAAAAACAAACTACCAAAACTACTGAAACAAAGGAAAACTATCTAAGTAACAAATGGTGCATCTCCTTCTTTGACTACTTCAGGAGAGATCATTCGCAGAGAACATATAAAAAATATCGCCAATCTTTTTATTTTAAAAAACCAAAAAAGTGTTGGGGTTATCGATTTTGGAAATTTAGTGAGCCAAAAAACTCAAAAAAAGAATCGAAAGAAAGTACTTCGTGAATATTTTAGGTAGAATGGAAACATCTATGATATTGTAGGGTATAAAGATGCGAAAAGGATTTGGGAAGTTGATAACACTAAACTGTCAAACATGGGGTTTTGGAAATGCAATTGAAAACAACTCTAAAACGAGTTTAGAGGAAAAATCTACAGTTTGGTATATTATGGAGCAAAAAGCTTGGCTTGAAATATTACGACAATTCTTATGTTATTTTTATGGGGGGGAGAGATTTAGGGTCCAGCCCCAGCACAATATTGATCTTCCCTTCTAGTTTTCTCATAAAAGAGCAGGACCCCAAACATTGAACTGTTTGATAGATGAATCTTAAAACTCACACACCAGAAACATTCCAAAATCGTGCTTATGTGTAGGTCAAATGGGGCACACATCTTTACACCCTTGGAATATTGCTTAAGAAAGTCTACTCTTTACTATTTTCTTCTTATGTTAATTGGGGCGAAGAAAGCGATGTAGTTTAAATTTTCTCCAAAACTCAACACCCACATATGCAATGAACACAAACTTCCAAATAACTATATCCTTTTCTTCAAAAAACAAAAATTTTCCAAGTTTACAACCACAAACCAATGTTATATTGGTTTAATATTCATCTAAATTATGTTTTTCTTTCTCTTTTGAATTCTTTTTCAGAAGATCCTATATTAACTTAACTAATGCTTTCGATAGATCCTATCACATAGGTTTGAATTCTAAACTTGGGGAACACTATTCCTTTATCTTACTTTTCAT
>JABUQX010053901.1:27500-30928 GCA_015478945.1 Trachelipus rathkii | reverse complement strand
GCGCAATTTTAAGATCGCATCGCTCCGCGCCTTGCTACTGCGGATGTTTGCCGCGATATTTATTTGTCGAGATTTGATAAAGAATTTTTAGGCAGTTATGATGATCTGGACGCAACTCTAAATGAGAAGACATGGGACTCGATTCAACTGTGTAATGATGACTCATGATCTCACCGCATGAAGTTCATAATAATTTGAGTCACCTGTTTATAAGAAAGTTAAACACGCGGAAATAGTACACTTGATTGATGGCGAAATGGGTCTTGTCAACAGACTCTACTATTGTACGCAGTTTATTTCCAAAGTGACATTTCTACTATTCTGGAAATTGAATAATATCACACGCATTAGCATTTAAAACCATTTGAAGAATTTACAAAAAAGGGGTCAGCGCTTAGCTTCGTCTCGAATGTAAACATTAATCTCACGCTAAGGAAGCATTTTTGAAAGCATCTGCTGAAATGATGACGGTTTAAAGAATGAAAGATGTAATAAAACTAAAGCGAAAAACGCTTTGGTTTTGGTGAAAATTCATGACCTTCTACTATTGCAATTCTTAGATCCCCATTATAAAGGCAAGTTTTTTTTGGGAACACATTTTGAGAGTGTTTAAACACCTCTAGGGATTTGAACAAACTTCATACCGAACAGTATTAATTCGCACCATTATAAGGAAAAAAAAGGAAATCTACAGAACCAACATAATCAGTAACTGTTAACAGATTACTGGAAGAATTTCTACACTCAGTAGTGATGACGAACTATCTATTACAAAGAATGTAGTGCAAATAAAATGAAAACTTCCCCAAGATAAAACGATTAGATTCAATGATATCCTATCAGTTGTGGAAGTTAAAAGCACACATGTTCCCGGCTTGAGTAACTTGCCAAGGAAATATTGGCCTGTCCTCCACTAGTGTTTCCAAGTGAGAGAGTATTTAGTTATTTCTTGGCAATTCTGATGAACAGAGCAAAGACTTCAGCAGAAAGGCAGAAATGATGTTTCTCGCCACCTTCCTATATTTGAATTTCAGTACTAGTGCAAAAATGTAATTCATTGTAAAATCTCTTTCTTAAGGGAGCGCTACTTGCTATACAGCGCGAGAACAATGGACTATTTGAGAATCCTTTTGTTGAGCAATTGATTTACTTTTGGGCCCTGTGAATTGGCCTACTAGATGTGGATATCACCCCATTGATTATTTTTCTTCTTGGGGTTAACTGAAGTCACTGTCTCAGGCTAGCCGCTCATCGACGCTTTAGAAGCAACATTGCTCGGTTATCGCGACTACCGGTCGCTATGCTAGCGAACGCGTCGTCCACGATTGATTCAGGCTGGACTTTAAACCGTAGGTGCGGCAACATTTTTAATGAGATATCTTTAAAAGTAATGCCATAACATTGTTCTTTCCCGACAAATACTTGATATTATTTATATATATATATATATATATTATATATAATTATATAATTATATATTATTATATATATATTTCTATATTATTCTATAATATATATTAATATATATATCTATATAAATATACTATATATTATATATATACAAAATATAAATAATTAAAAAATATTAATTTTATAAAATAAACTTATATAATATATATATCTATATATATATTATATATATATATATATATATATATATATATATATATATATTCTTATCTTATATATATTTTATATATATATATTTATATATCTATTTATATATAATATATATATATATATTATAATACTATATTATATAATATATATATATATATATATATTATATTATATAATATATTCTATATATAAGTATAAATTTAGACGTTTTTTGGTTTTGTTTTCTGTGCTATGCTCGTAAGAATGCTTACAACACGTTTCGCGCGATTCCCTGCATAAACGCACAGACGATTTCTACGTGGTTTCCTTTTTTTTCAACATGGAACGCTGCTGGAGAGCCACTCGATTTGGAATTAATAGAAAAAACAAATAAGAATAGTTTTATTACAAATAATTGATAAACTATTGTGATGAAGTTTATCGATTTGGGAGAAATTAGATTTTTAAAGCTGATTTTATTGAATGAAATATTCATTAATTCAAACGGGCCTACCGCGCAGACTTTTTTTTTTTTGTAACATCATTTTTGAAGAACGTTCTAAATTCAGCAAGCACAGGAAATAGCAACCTTATAGAATTAGGAAAATTTCTTACGTTTTGGTAAGCATTTCTTACGATTTTGTCGCTATAGAATTGACAAAACGAACGCAAACTCGGGCATTTCTTAAGTTTCGTAAGCACAATGCAAAAACGTACGCCTATATTAGACAGTTTTCGTTTTTGCATTGTGCTTACGATCGTAAGAACATCGGCTTACAATGTTTACGCATTTTGTGCATAAACGCGCGATTTCATATAAAAGTTACTTTTGTTTTTACAAACAATTGGATCAGCTGTTGTGATGGACACGTGGTTTTGGAATAAACAAATCAAAAATCACAAGGGTTTTTACAAATAATTGATCAACTATTGTGATAAGTTTTATCGATTTGGGAAGAATTAGCTTTAAAGCTACTTTTATTAGATGAATATTATTCAAATAAAGGACTACACGTCGCCATCTTTGTTTGTTTCCATTTTTCTAAGACGTGCTTTAAATTCGGCAAGCAAGGGAAATAGCACATTAGAATTAAGGAATTCTTACGTTTCGGTGAGCATTTTTACGATTGGATAAGTTTGCAAAACGACGCAACTCCAGCATTTTTTACGTTTCGTAAGAACAAATGCAAAAACGAAAATATATTAACATACAGAAGGTCAGATAGATACGGAAATTATAGAACAAATGTATATACTATATATATTATTATATATATATATATATATAATATATATAATCTATTATATAATATATAATATATATATATATATAATATATATATCTATATATATATATATTTATATATAATTATATATATATATATCTTCTCTATATAAATATATATTTTATGATATATATATTCAATGCAAATTAAAAAAAGAAGAAGAATTTGAAACTAATTTCTAGAAATGGTAAAATGCTGCGTTCTCGAAGTGTCGAGTCATAGAAGAAATTTTTATTCCTCGTTGAATAGGAAGGGGCGAAACCCCATTCTATAAATCTTCTTTTCGCGATAGGTTGTTGAGTAGCTAAACTTTCAACTACACACATACTGAAAATGCGGACATGGTGGATATAGTATATATTATATATATATATATATATATTTATCCTATATATAATAACTATATATAATCTATATATCTATAAATATATATATATATATATATATATACTATTTCGAAATCAGTTTAAAGACGCAAAATGTGTGGTATCGGTAAAGGTATCGGCAAAATTTTGCGTACCCGATACCGATTCCGATACTATA
>JABUQX010053901.1:0-22500 GCA_015478945.1 Trachelipus rathkii | reverse complement strand
ACAGCCAGCATAAACAATTTTCCACACCACAACCCCATTTTCACGTTTCATCCATTTTTGTTTCAGTTACAGCGAGCAAATCAATTTGCCCTTTCTAAATAAATCCATCACTTCTACCTCTTCTCCTCCATTTATTCTGACATTCCTGTACCCGCATACGATTCAATCAAATTTTCGACGCAAAGATAGAAGCGTTTGGCGATCACGAGACCTTCTCGCAAAGCATGCTATTAGCATTCCTTGACAAAAGATAAGTGGTAGTGGCAGCTAACCCAACTACCACGTTCCTTTGTCGCCTTGCTACGACACGCAGGGCATACGATTTGGGGGCAATTCTTTCTCCCACCAGACATAGGGATATATGTATAGGTATGTCTGGAAGATGTTGTCTACGAAGAAGGATTTGGATAACGAATATGTGTATATGATATGTGGAGAAAAGGTGGTGTCTGTAAGATGCTGTTTGGAGGATGAGTGTGTATATGATGCAAAATGAAAGGCGAACACATTAAAATGTTAGGTAATTTCATAGCTGCGAGTATGCGTATACTCTCCCTCTAATATATACTGTATATATATAATATATATATATATACTATATATATATATATATATATATATTATTATATATATATATTATATATCTATCTATATATATCTATATATATATATATTAATATATATATATATATATATATATATATATATATATATTATCTATATATATATATATATATATATAATATATATATATCAACTTTTATATGTGTTCGATGGTGGAAGAATTGATAAAATGAGAATGAACTTATTAAGGAGTTGTGTGGTGGTGAAGAAAGGGTAAATGATGAGAATAAATGGAAGTAATGTTTGAGATTTGGTTTTTGTCATATGGAAAGGTTGATGATAGTCGGTTTGGTTAAGCGATGTATAGTGGCGAGTGTGTTGGGAACCGCCGGCTGGAGACGAAGAAAAAGTGGTTTGAGTCAGGTAAACGAATGTTTGAAGGAGAGGAATGTGAGTTTGGTAGAGGGAGAGAAAGGTGTATAACGGAGTGAATGGGGGGATTGTGAGGGGGTATGGTTGATGCCACCTGGCCAAGGGATGAACTTACATTGACGATTTACAGTGAGGGTCCGTCGCTGTCCCATGAAGTTTTAGGGTGGATTTCTGAACTGCACGAGTTCTCACTAATTATGGTACAGATGGGGCGGTAAGGCTGGGCTTTCCTTTTTGACTTTTGTCATATTCTTCTAACTGCTTATTCTTTTCGATGCTCGTCACGCACTTACTCCAATTCTTGGGAAATAGAAGGTAGATGAAGACGATTATAATATATATATACTATATATATATACTAATATATATATTATATATATATATATATATATATATATATATATTTATATATATCTATATAGATATATATATTATTATCTATATAATATATATATCTTTCTTTCTTTCTTCACTTCCTCTTGCGCCAAGATTGGGGGTAAGGTGCTGTAGAAGCGGAGAAGAAAAGCAGTAGGAGAACATGAAAAACGTCAAAGAAAGCCCAGCCTTACGCCCCCTCTGTACATTATTAAGTGAGAGCTCGTCACAGACAGAAATCCACCCTAGAGCATCATGGGACCGCGAAGGACCCCTCACTATGGTCAATCGTCAATGTAAGGGTTCATCCTGGCCAGTGGGCCCAACCATGCCCCATACAAAAAACCTCGCATTCTCTCTATCATAGCGTCTTTATTCTCGCCTCTGCAAACATCACATTTCTCTCACTTTCAGACTTCCGTTACCGACTCGGATCCCCACTTTCTCTTCGTCTCCAGCCGGCTCGTTTCCCAACCACTCACTCATATACATAGTTAACACTCCGACTATTCATTCTCCTTTCCCATGAACAACCATTCAACTACTTTCATTTATTCTCTCATTTACACCTTTCTTCACACCAAAACTTAAATAAGTTCATTCTCATTTTATTAATTCTTTTCACACCTAGCATGCTCCTAAGATTGTCCATATATCTGACACATTGAACTTTAGATCTAACTTCATTATTCCAGACCATAGTCTCACTACCATACAATACAAGGTAACAACATAACCTCATGCAGACCCTAGCGCACTCAAGACTTAGTCCCCTTTACATTCACACGATTTATTGCACAGCAACCTTTGCCATTTCACAACTCTTCTACTACAACTCTGCATTCATCCGTTTCCTTCTCATTACCAACACATACCCTTAAATATTTTAAACTCAGACACTTGCTCAGCTGCTCACCATCTAACATAACTACACACTGAGGAATGTCCTCACTCAACCATAACCTTACTCTTTCTACGTTTACTTTCAAACCCTCCTTTAACATACCCTGCCACACACTGTGCCAAATCTCTCAACTCTCTTCAGATTCGCCCACAGAACAAATAATCCGCATATAATGGGTAGGGCACCCTCACTCATCTCCATTCTCCATCATTCTAACACATTTCTGCCTCCCCACCTCGAATTCTTTCAATACCCATCTATACAAATTGAATAACCAAGGAGACATAACACAACCCCTGTCTCATACCGCTATTAATCTACACCAATCACAATTGGAAGAACCATTTATTCTTAACACACGCTTCATCATTGTTCATACTTTTTGATTCCATTCAGGAGTACCACCAACACGATATATATCACTAACACCTGCCATAAAGCTTTCCCTATTAACTCTATATACGCCTGTTGCAAGATCATAAACCTAAATATAATTTATTCTTCCTTCTCCGCTCATTTTCTCTCTTTGTTTTAAATGTAAGATTTGAATCCCAATCCTCTACCACTCTAACCACCTTTCTTCACCAATCAGATCCTTAGTCACTCGACGCACTCTTTCGAACCAAAATGCCAGCATATACTTCTACAACACTCAATAACTTATTCCCTATAATTTTACAGTTCCCCTTTTTCCCTTACCCTTATATAAAGGCACTAGCTCTCCTCAATCCCTTGGAACTATACCCTCCATAAACGCTTTTATTAAACAACTTCAATCCAATATCATATTCGCTTCCGCCTGATCATTTCACAGTAATTTCATCTCTATACCTGAGATTTACCATTCTTCAACTTTTCACTCTACCATTCCTCTCCTGTACCCATTACCTCCACAAATACCTATTTCTTCTAGTACCATCAAACCCACACACAACTAACTACATCATCATTATGTTAATATTGTGCAGAATTTTTCAAGTGTTCTTTCCACACTGCCTCACAATCCATTTCATCAGTTACAAAAGGCACCATCCATATTCATTATTCTAAGCGATTCTTATTCTCATTCTTTACCTTTCCGCTTCTTCCAGAAGAGCTTCTATTCCTTGTATGTCCTCATTCATCTCTTCCAAACTGTTCATGTACCTCTTGTTTTCTCCTACATATGCCTTTTAGTATTTCTTTTTCTCCTTATATAATCTCCAAGCTCTTTCTTATATTCTGTCTCACACTTTTAGTACATTCAACACGCTTCTTTTTTACCTTTAATCGCAGCTTTCATCACCTCTTCAATTCACCACCATTCGCTGTTAACATTTCTTACTTCCTACTTTAGCACATCCACACTTCCTTTGCACTAACTAACATTGCTTCCTTCATTTGCCCCAGATTTGTTCAGCTATCAACTTGTCTCACATCAGCCGATTTACTCGAGCGCTCTACTACTTATCCTTATTGTTCTTGCTTACCTAATTCTCACTCTTAATTTTTACCTACTTCCTTTCGTATCACACTCCTCTCATGCAAGCCTCCACTAAACTTAATTTTACATTAGACAACATAAATATAATCCCATTCCTAAACCGCTCACAGATTTAACATCCAACACATATTCAACATACTACTTTCTTCGCAAACACAAAATCAAGCACACTTTTCACTTTTCGATACCATCTCATACCTACACCAACTCTACGTATAACCTTATGATACTTTTGTTTAAGAAGTATTGTTTAACCATACTCTCTCTTCACAGAAATCATCACTTCCTACATTCTCATTTTTTCCCGCAACCCCAAAACACTGTTATAACCATCCTTTTTTGATCAACTATCAAACCATTTAACGCCCAAAACAATCAATCTGAAGATCCTATTCACCCATCCCGAGCATCATTCAGATTATCCCAAACATCGTACTTCTTTCAACGTTTCCCCAGATGGACATACGTCAACGCACACATCCTTACATTTTCAAATTAAAATTTAACATTAGAATTCTAGGACTCACCAGGGTTGCGGAGTCAGTAGTTTTGTCACAGTCACTCATCAAATTGCACTCCTTCTCTCACTCTCTCATTCTCTCTCACACCAGCACGCACACTTTTCACACCACACACTCGAATTGACCTCCTCTTTCATCTTTGTTTCGCACCGTGAGGTGATGGATTTCCCCGTTCTATGTAATCGATCACCTTCTCCTCCTCTCCTCAACATTTATATCTTGACATTCCAAGTACCAATACGATTCTACATTTTCGCCGAAAATTAGAAGGTCGTTTACGCGATGCACGACCATTTCCGAGGCATGCATCAGCATTCCTGCAAACGATAAGTGGGAGTGGGCGCCACCCAACTACCGCCGCCTTAGTCGACTTCTCCGACAACCGGCATAGGGTGTTGGGCAACTCTTTCTCCAGTGGGCCGAGACCGTCGACTACTAGGGCTGTCATCTCGCAGGATGAAAGTGTAGGAGTAGGGATGTCTGTAGGTTGTATCGTAGACAAGTGGGAGATAGATAGTACTGTTAACTCTCGTCGCTCGTATGATTATGTGCGATTAGGTAGGGTCTGTCATATGTTGATGGAGGAGATGAGTGAGATTAGATATATATTGGCACAGAGAGAAAAGTGCAGCGCGTTAGAAATAGGGAAGGTGTTATTCAACGGACTAGTGTGGTTCGCGTTGTAATGTTAACAGGAGTGCTCTTATGTAGTATATCTAATAATAGGCGATTATCTAATGTGGTCTGACTAGCTCTATATAGACCAGAACTAATACTCGATTAAAATAATCAGGTTATTCAAAACTACAATAGATACAGGGAAGGAATACATTGTTGAATGCTGGTCAAAGAAACTGCGGGAAAAATGTAAAAAAAAAAACACAAAAATTATCCAAAACTCAATAGCTACAAACGTAAGGAATTTCAATTTTTTTGAATCCTTGTAAAATTTTTAGTTAGGAATGATAAAAAAATAATACTAATAATAAATAAATAAATAATATTGCTATTTTTTTTTTAGGAGCAGGGGACATAATATCAAGCATTATGAGTATTAGCGTGTATAGTATAAATTGTGTGTAACGTAGTATATTATATATATATATATATATTATAATTATTATTTTATCTATATATATATATATATTATCTATAATAATTATAATATATATATAGTTATTTGTAAATGGTATTAACACGGGAATGTCAAGGGGCTCGAGCGAAGGGAACACAGGGGGGACGTTTTCCATCCCGTAGGGGAGGGGGGGAATTAGTCCTAACCCGTAGTTCCCCGGAAGGGCCGAGAGGACCCGACTGCCTGCCATCGTGCGGTATACCTTGGGGTATTCCTTGTAAAAAAAAAAAAAGGCAAACTTATAATAAACGTTTTTGAATTTTTTTTTTTTTTTTTTTTTTTTT
Source organism: Trachelipus rathkii (assembly GCA_015478945.1). Lineage (NCBI taxonomy): Eukaryota > Metazoa > Arthropoda > Malacostraca > Isopoda > Trachelipodidae > Trachelipus > Trachelipus rathkii. The sequence goes on along the minus strand of JABUQX010053901.1, from coordinate 16,802 downwards.
TTTTTTTTTTTACTTTTCGGATACAATTGGCAAGCAGTTCCAGCATGTCTTTCCTTTTCTGTTAAGCTATTGTAGTTTTTGAGATATGAGATAATAAGTATAAAAATATTTTTTGTGTTTAATGAAATATTATAAGATTCATAATATTTAAGTTATATCAGGATAGGATAAATGAATAGATAGTATTATATCTATTCGTACCTTCGGTATATTAATATATATATATATATATATATAATATATATCTAGTATAATATATATATATATATATATTATATAATATATATATATTTTATATATTATATATTATATATATAATAAATTCTATATATAATATATTATAATTATATATATGGTTCACACTGAATTTTTGAATTTGATTTCCCTGACTTTCCTGACCTTCCTGACCAAATCTGCAATTTTCCTGACCAAGCGTGTTTTGTTATTTTTGGACGTAAATAATCTATTAATTATTATGCCGCATTATTGAGATTTTTGATTAAATTCATCTTAAATATTAGAATTTTATTTAGAAACTGTTCTCATCATGGATGAATTTAAAAATATTTTATTTTTTTGTAACGGTAACCACCCCATCAGCGTCAACGCCTCTCTTTTTATTTTTTTCCAAAAGTAAACAGTTTTTTTTATACAAAGAATAAATTAAAAGCTTACATTAATGACTAGGTGATACGTCCACTGTGATCACAAAAGTTCTAATGGGGAGATTTAGGTTAACTTTCTTCTTCTCAAGCATCTGAATTTTGGATTTTATAGCGTCTTCTTCTGATAAAAGCTTTCAGTTTTAACATCTTCTCTGCTCTCAAGTTTATAGATCTGTATGAATAATTTTCTTTTTTTCACTTTTTTTTCTTCTCTTCTTGGTTCTGTTTTGACTCTGAGATGTTCTTCATATTACTATGGGCAGCTCTTACATTTGTCAACATTTATTGAGTGATAGGACTTAGTGAATACTTTCATGTGAGATCAGTTACTGCCATTGTGCGCTGATTCTTTGAAATCGGACTATTGTTTCTTCAGATTTCTCCACATAAATTGCTTATTTTCAATGGACAAGACCCTCTTACCAACGATCGCAATATTTCCATGCAAATATTAGTGCCTATTTAATAATTTGCACAATTCCACATAACATTGATTTCCAGGTACTATAGAAGAAAAAATTCATCAAGTCTCTTAGAAGCAATCACCATGCCAAAATATTTTGAATTTTTAAATTCAGGGTAGAATGAGCTTCCTGCAAAGGTAGAGTAGTATTAGTGCTTTTTGCTTTCTAGAATTATAGGGAGGCAAGTCCATGGTTTATCAACATGTTTACATTATCATCCGGCCCCAATTTTAAATTTGAAGCTAACGCACTATCTGGAAATTAATTTAAATGTTTCCCTATATCTGCACACGCGTTTTAAAGACAGTTTAATCTTCTACCACCCACCTTTATGCCATAAGTATTATCAAATCTTGTAAATCGATCTTAAGCTAAAAGATTGAAAATAACAGGAGAACCGCTGCCCTGAGACAACTACAAGAAGAACCAAAAACGTTTACAACGGTTTGAGTATGATTAGAAAGTTTGATGGAATGGCGTAATTTTCAGTGCACACACTTTCACTAATATTGCTATTATTAAGAACAAGTAACCAAAAGTTTTTAATGATGGTTGGTCCTGCTAGAGTTTGATAAATTTCAAAATAAGTTTTCATCTTGGATGTGAAACTTCGGCTTGGCGTCCCATGTTAGATGGATAGATCAAAGTTCTTTTTTACATACTTTACAGTATGCTTTGGAACTATCAGGTCCTTTACTCAACATCCTATAAACTGTGGGTGTTCAGTTTGAGCGTCAAGATCATGAATAAGGTATGAAATATAAAGTAAATTTGAAGTCTTTTATAAATAAGAATAAATACCTTCCAACTGCACGAAAAGTCAAAATCATTTCTCAAAACCCAAAAAACACTCAAAAAAGTTAATCCCTACAAGAAAGATAATAAACGATTAAGTCATCGTCATAAGTCTAAACACATCCATACACCATCACCTTTCATCAAAAGGATGAATTTGGTAACAACCTCTACACAGGAACAGATAGAGAAGAATTAACTAGGCACAGTGCGTAACAAAGAACGTACTGAGGAGGAAAGAAGATAATTTATGGAGATGTCATTCTCGCCCCACCTTTTCATTTTCACTTTATAATATCATCTCTTATTCACAATTAATATTCAGTATCGGAAAAAAAATATACTCAAACTATGAAAACTTGGTCTGACTCATTTCTAGGCATATGTTTGAATTTTAAAATTTCCTCGTGACTTTTTTGGAATTTCCCTGACCTTTTCAGCCATATCTTAAAAACGTTCCTGACTTTCCTCCCTGACAATTTTTTTTTCCTGATTTCCCTGAACTTCCTGACTTTTCAGAAAGTGTGACCTGATATATATATATATATATATCTATTATAATATATTCAGTATATATATATATATTATATATATATATATATATAGTATAGAATTATATATATATTATCATATATATATAATATTATTATATATATATTATATATTTATATGATATTATATTATATATATAATATATATACTAATATATTTTATTAATTTCATAAACATTAGACACAATTATGGTTGTCACTAGTTATTAACAAACGTTTTAAGTTGTTTTTTTTTTTTTTTTTTTTAAATATGAAAAGTTTAAATTTTGGATTTTTTTTTTACACTGGCCTAACCAGCTAAAATAATAATACTAAAATTATAATAAAAAAATAATACTAATATTATTATTAAAGCAATAAAATAGGACAGAAAACCAATTACAGTAAATTAAGAGCATATAAATGCATGTTTGTATTTTTATAAACTGAGAATGTTATTATTTACTAACGTCATCATCTTTGAACGGAGAACGACATAATTTGGGCAATTGGTTTAGAAATATTTAATTAATAGATAAAGTACCGATATAAATATTTAAATTTTAAATATTGTTAACACTATATTTAGGTTACCCTTACATCTCATATTGGAATATTCATTATTTTGCCGTATGTAACGAAAACTAACGATACACGAGTTCAGTGGTGATAAATAGGTTGGAATTGTTTAGGCAAGCCGGAGTTTGTTCTTTTAATAACGTTACTAACAAAACCTGACCTAACCTTACTCAGAAAATAAGCAAATCCAGCTAATACTCGAACACATGCAATTAACCAATGCGGCGTTATACAACCTAATAAACACTTCTATATGTGCAATAAAAGTAACCAAAAATAGTTTTCCCAATATTTAATACAATCGCAAGCAATAAAAAAATCCACTCAGTCCGCTCATTTCACTTCGAATAACATTGACTATTTCATGATGCATTATATTACATAAAAACTATGTGGTTTGAAAGGAATTTTTAAAAAAAATCGGTCATAATGAAAGAAAACTTAATCTTCCATTTCGATTCTCATGGACTTGAAGACGACAGAAGTCGCTCAATTTGTTGCTTTTCTTTACACAAGACTTTGACAATGTTTTGTAGCTTGATAGTGCAATTAAAGTTATAGAATGGTTCGTCGTGTTTCACAAGGGTTTCTAGAAACTGGGAAATACACTCGGAAGCATGGATTGTGAAGAGGATAACGACGACACAAGATGATCGTTTTATTGTAGTGAGGTCTTTACGCAATCACCACCTCACTTCTGTGCAGCTACAACAGCAGCTCCGTGATGTACGCGGGGTAGCTGTTAGTGAATATAAAATGAAGCGAACTCTCAAGGATAAGGAACCAGAGTCTCCCTCGATCAGCAAACTCCACAATTCACAATTGACACTAACGCACTGAAAATCAGGGCATTGTTTTGCACGTAAGAACATGTATTGTATGTTGGAACAATGGTGGATGAGATCAGGATTTGTCACCATAAGGATGATGATAGAGGGAGGGACGTAAGAACGTAAAGTCGGCCGCTGATGGCGAGTGGCATTACGTCTATAAATCTAATTACGTAGTATTTTAAATCAGGTGGCCACAACGAGGCAATAGCACGCCACTATGCTTGGTGTGGTCGCCATATTTATAATACTGTGAGTTGGATTCATTGACATAACGCCGCTCACAATCAATTACGTTTGGTCAGGATGCGCCTTCATGCTCGTTTTGTCTGTCTTCAAGGACTTTCTGTAAGTGCAAGATAATGCCAGGCTGCAATTCGCGCATACTGTGCGCCAGTATACCTTGAGCAAACAATCCTGACATGAACCCCATTGAACATCTATCGGATAAACTGAAAAGAAGGGTTCGGGCAAGAATTCCTCCTCCTAAGTCACTATAGGACCTTAGGACAGCGATCAAATAAGAGGGAAGAATATTCCACAATATTTTATTATGTTGATCAGGTTTATGAGAAGTCTGATATAAGTTCATTTTCTCCTTTTGTTTTCTCATTTTTCTTTTCTATCATTGTAAATGACTATAAAGGCAACTAACTGTAATACCTTTAAAATGGCATAATTTTCAAGGCAATAAAGTAACCTTTCAGACCATTTATATTTTTATGTAATATAGTACATCATAATATAGTCAATATTATTTAATGTGAGAGTTGGGTCAATATCTTAGATCGCAAGTGTATAACGAAATGAATTAAATATTTTGTTGTCGTTCGTCGTTCAACTATGGATGGGTTCGGAAACGATAACATTTATATTTTGTAAAACTAAAGACTGACATTTATTTGTCTTCTAATATACACAAAACATTTCTCGTTCAGTTTTATTATGATTTAAGTAAATTACAAATACGTCTCCTGTGAGTGAGTCAAAGTAAACTATGTATATACGGTAGCGGCAGACATCATATAAGTACCTATTACCAATGCTTAAACTAAAATCAAATCTATATATGAAACAGAGCCACTGGTAAAAGGAAGTGTTGTTTAAATATTTATTAAAAATTATATGTATGAACAAGCATGAAACGAAAACAACAATTTTACATACTAAAGGCTTGGCGTAAAGATCATCATCATGAGAAATTGAGGTAAAATGTGCATAAAGGGATGATGACTGAGAAGAACGTTGTGAAGAATGTCCCGATGTAGAAGAAGAAGAATACGGAACTTCCTTTTTTTCATAAGGAACAGGTGGTAGTGGAGAACTAAAAAGGGAGAAATTTTTTTTAAATATATTTGTTATCTTATACTTACAGAACCATATTTTTTTACTATAAGCCATGAGAATTTACTTAATTATTGATCCAGCTCTTCTAAATTCAACAGATGGATCGGAGTCGGCTCTCCTGTGGGTAGGCGTGTGACAAGATGAAGACTGTAGAGAGGTGGTAGATCTTTGACTTTGGGGTGTGGAACAAAGCCTTTGAACCTTCTGTCGCAGTCCTTCAAACACCTAATGAATAAATAATAATAATAATAATAATAATAATAATAATAATAATAATAATAATAATAATAATAATAATAATAATAATAATAATATTTATATTAATTATATTTTTAGTTGGTGTACAAAAGTCACTACTGCTCACTAGAAAGTAGCGATACTGAGTCAGAAAACCGACTTCAGGGGCAACTCCCTAAACAAAACGGATGTGAATTATATCAGTATGGCCGATTCTTAAGTGAGCCAGGACACTCCTGATGCCGACTTAAGCAACATGAGGCCAACTAGTTCCACAGATGAGGCTTAATGATGCGCAGTTTGGCACCAGCGTGCGAGGAAGGCCAATTTGAGTTGAGAGTATATATATGGGCAGCAGGGAGAACTCCAGGTATGTACCGTCTTCTGTTAGTCTTGTAGGTGTCGGCGTGATAGGTAGCTCTATCGGTTAGATCATTCTCAAGATATTCACCCAAGATTGATCATATTAACTAGTTGGGAGGTTCGAAACGCAATGAGTTCCGGAAAGACCACCGATGTTCCCATTTCTTCCTCACACCGAGTCATCAGTATAGATCCGACTGAACTGAAAAAAATCAGGATGCTGCGGATGGACGGTCCCAGCGTGGACAGACTACAAGTGAATACTCTTCTCCCTGCCTCCTGGTGGAGGTGCGATCGTCGGGATTGGAGCTCCAGAATCACCTGCGGCTCAGAGAAGAATCTGATTAACATTTTGGTCATTTTACCTAATATGCTGATTTTATGAAATCATTTAACATACGTTCCCCAACTTCTGGCTGGGACGTAGAAGCAAAACCAAGAACCGGATTATATTTCTGTCCCAAGTGAAGTAGGAACTACGGTTGAGGTCTAACCTTAGTGCAGTGCAATTCTTGTCATCAATGGTTCCATCTGAAGTGTGCTAACCACCAAACCACCAAGGTTTGCTCCAAAACTTGGTTCTGTCATCAGTGCGAAAATGAGCACACAGAAACCCAAAATCCACACTCCGATAATTCAAACAATTTACTCAAACTAAATATAAATGGGATAAAAAATAAACACAAGGAACAACACACAGCAGTTAAGCACAACATACACAAAGTAGGAATACACAATAACTATCGATTATCGAAACTATCGATAGCTTTAATTCGATTAATTACCGATACATCAATAGCATTTTTATTTTTACGATAATCGATATTTTTTTTTCATTATCTCCCAAACGATATGTTTTTGGGCGTAGGAGGGTCCGGGCGATTCTTCGCAGGCCACCGCAAACAGGCTCCTTCCTATCCAATAATTTCAGTGTAGGAACGTTCTGGTTCAGATTCGCGCCCGTTCTTTGTGGGCTGAGTTGCGCTGGAGCGCTTCATGTTGGACACATTGTCTCTGAGGGTCCAACGGGGTATCGTCGTACCGAGCTGCGGATGAAGCGTGTTCTGGATAGTGCAGTACGCGAATCATGCCAAACGGGTCACGTGGGAAATACGATGATTGAATCCCGAGAATAATCTCAACGGATCCCCCCCAGAGTGTATTACGGTAAAATTATTGCTGGTGACTCTGCATGACAATTGCATCGGAATGTAGTTCCTCGGTTTCCCCATATTGTGGCTGTTATTTCTGGCTGCTGAAGTAGCATCACCGTGTGGAAACAGCACCGCTCATTGATCAAACAAGACATAGTGCAGGAAAAAGACAGCGATTATTAGTGCTCGTTGCAGAACCACCGGCAATTGCACCGGGGTGCAAAGTCTGTTTTGGGCCAAGTATTGTACTTTCGTTAGGTGGTATTACGCAATGGGAGAGCTTTGCTTCTTGCAAGACCCGAACCAAACAAGAAGCGATGATTTTGAAAACCCATCGGCATGAATAATGGCGCGTGTGCTAAGGTTGACGGGTCGTTGGCGACCTCCTCAAAGCACCTCTTCTTTCAAACGCAGCAGTTTATCGTCATACGCCGGCGCTTTTCCCATGCCGGTGAACGAAGGGGTCCATATCTCGAAATGGCACTGATGGAAGGCGAGGGCAAACAATGCTGGGGATATGGGGTTTGATTTCCTGTCGTGGGAACCGTTCCGGACATGACGGTCGCCGCCTACTTTTCGTCGCATTTTACGGTTCGCCGCATGATCCGTTAACACATTAGACATGATTCGGTTAACTTCGGGAAAGGTTGTAGTTGACTCCATATCGTAACGATGCCATAACAATGTACTGAATTCAACGATGAATTCGGGGGCGAAGTTAAAGGTGAGTCAGGTATTATTCCGAGAAGGACACGTTTAAGAAGTACCACACCATGTTAACGCACGCACCAAAACACATTTTAAAAAATTTGAGGTAACCTAAATCATCGGTTAAACTAGCATACGGACCGCATTCACGCAGACAAACTAGTCGTACTTACAATTCGTCCGTAACTTTGAAACGAAGGTTATATTCAGCATAGTTATTTACAATCAATGTGATATCTCGTATTGTTCTTATCAGCCCTTCCGAGTTTGTTCGCGAGGTCTTTGAATTACACCTATATAATATATATAATCTATTATCATATATATATATATAATAATATTATAAATATATATTTACTATATATATATATTAATATATTATATAATATAATATAATATATATATATATATATATATACATATATATGATAATGAGAAGATATATACATTCAAACAACCTTATATTGTTCAGATATTATAATACAGATATATATACTTACTCATATATACTATATTATATAATATTATAATTTATCTATATTATATATTTAATATCTTATATATATTACTATAATACAGTTTGACGTCACCAGCCCAACTCCATGGCAGAGCCCTATATTCAAGGAGGGTTGCTGTTGCAGCAGCCCTCCACGAAAAGTCACAACTAATAGTAACATTTACGCAGATTGTAGGCCAAGACGCAGGCTTCGAAAGCTGGGGGAAATAAAATTTCACAGAAACACAGACCAGATAGGGAGAGAGACATTTCCACAAGAAGAACAATGTGCAGGAAAGAAGGGAAGCACCGCAGCGAACTGAAGCCTGCTGGAATTACCAGGCATTTCCACACACAAAACTCATTGTAGCAGACAACAGCACCCTAGTTCTACGAGGAGACGTAAAAGGGTGGGAGGTAACGCGGAGTGATAACTCCTCGAGCCACCTTGCCAGCTGGTGGTACTATAGAAAAGCAGATAAAGCCCCAACATCTCGCGCGCAAAGACAGAGGTCTCAAGGACTGGAGAAATAGGCCCTTTGGTTGAACTCGACCTATGAAAACGTGGGCAAAAAGCCGTTATACAGAAAGCGCCTCCGCCCCAGTCTTGAGAGCGTTATCTACAAGGGCGGTATCGCAGGGCGTGTAGCTGGAGCAACCTGAGAAGAGGTCAAAAAAGTTCTCGCAGTTAAGAGCACCTTCCAGTTTTCTTTTGAGACGCCCTAGCCGACCGTTTCGTGATAGTTGGAGGTTTCAAGACTTTTTTTTTATGTAACAGCAAGGATTGCCATATATTTCCACAGGAGGAGACGAAGGAGACCTACACGAATAGAGACGGGGGAAAGTCTAGAATGTTGTCTTCTAGAGAGGGAGAATTTAGTAGAGTTGGTTTTTAAAGAATTGGAATTTTTTTTACAGTTCACCACTCACGCATCCGGATTTTCTTCCAGATCAGCGAGAAACTCAGAATTTCGGATTCCGTAAAGGATTTTAAGACGAGAGGCCCTAATTTTAAAAGCATAACAAAGAAAAAGGAGCAGAATTGAAATGAGTGAAGGAATGAAGGAGGGTCAGAGGTCACTCGTCATTTATGAATGAATAGAGTAGAATATGACAGGTGAGACAGCTCCATCGAACGAAGAAAAGTGGGCGAATAAATAAGGAGAGTTAAGACAGTAAACCCCCTGGGACACCACTATTGACAGAAAAACGTAAAGAAGAAAGTCACGCCCATCAACAACAGCCGTATATTGGAGCGATTTGAAAGAAACTAGACTATGTGTGACCTTAAGTTCATGGAAACAAGGAGGGGAGCTTGGACGACGCATGACGCGTGCCATACCCGGTCAGATATATATAATAATATATAATATAATATAATACTTATATATAATATATTATTATAATAATATAATATTATATTATATATTATTAAATCAATTCATATATATATATATATATATTAGAGATTATATTGTCATATATATCATTACATATTATCTATTATAACAGATATATATCTAATATTATAAGATATTATATATAATTATATATTTAATTAATTTAATATATATAGATATATTATATTAGATTTTTATTTTCTCTTTTTTTTGCTGATCGTTAGTCTTGCCGCCGTGTTAGCCACCTTAAGGGCTCCCTATAGTTCTGCGCCCTCTACGGCATTTGCCTAGTTTGCCTAGCGTTTAAGAGTATATTGTATATTATATATGTATTATATAATATATATATATTATAATATTAAATGATAATATACTATATACTTTAGCACTATAATATATAAGTTAGTAATATATACTAATTAGTATCAAGTAATATATTCTATGTTAATATCAATTATATATTAACGTCAAGAACGAAAGGGACATTTATGGCAAAATCAAAAAATACAAAATGTCTTTTAGTAGTTGTAGGCATATTTCTGAAATTTTTTGGCTTGGGGCTACAGTTTCCGCAGTGCTATTGGACACGAGCCGCCCACTGCTTGGTCTTGAAAATGAAGATTGGGAACTTTTTAAGTTTATTTATTCGCAACCATGGGGAGACAATATTAAAAACTCATTTAAGGGGAAAAACTGGCTGCAAACTTGATAAGCTTCCATTTGATGTTTGGGAACATCGAGACGAGTGAAGCAACAAACACACAACTCCTGAAAAGATTGCACACAAAACACACATGTGGCACAAATGAAGGAGACTTAGTAGAGTTGGATAACAACTATGTTCTTCGTGCTTTCACTGTGATTTTTGCGAGAAAATTGGTTGTGATCTCTGCAAAGATGTACAAGGGTATTGACTTGGAGTAATGACCATATTTTCACTTTTTACAGGAGTCCAGTCATTTTCCAAACAAACCCACAAAGTCGTTGCAATTAAGAATTGATGACAGAAGACCGTTACTCAGCACACGCACTGATTGGACAATGTACGGCAAAATTCAACACAGCTGTAATTCCACAGCCGGACAAGATTTCCATTATCTATTTTTCTGTATTGGTAGCCCTACCTCACTTCAAAATCGGTACCAAATTGTTTGAAATGTAAGTTAGTCGCCTGTGCAGTGGAGTGGATACAGCGCTACTGGAGTGGGAAGGGCCTCTTGATGTGTAGGAGGCTTGCTGGAACACCATGCTACAACACATCTAAATCTTTTCCAGGGGCCAAGTCACAAGAGGCAATCCAGATGGTGCCGAAAGATCAATACAGGTGGGTGAAGTCATACACATCAACAGCTTTCATCCTGTTACCCAAGAGAGGAACAGTTGAAGGATTTTGCGCCCAACAGAAAATAGAAGATAATGGTCCAAAGAAAACACTGCCTTTGAAATGAGATGCAGAAGACACAATGTCTGGACTCCAGTGATGGCGCACCTATATCCGAACTTTTAAACGAAGAAAAGGAAAAAATTTAATATGAGATTACAATAAAAGAACGACAGGAGAGTATTCAGATTCACAATTTACAACGAGGATTTGTTTGTGGCGTGATATAAATGGCTATGATTTGGTGAATTGCGAGAGTCATAGAATCATTGTGAGTTAAATTTGAAAATCATCGTGAAACTTATGCATAACCACCACGAGGGCTGACTGGGACTATATGAATTTTCCACCGCTGCAAGACATGCAACATCACACCATTGCTTCCACTGCTGCACTTTTCAAGTCACGAAAGTTTTTTTAAAGGTCTTTTGTTCGGATGCCCCAGTCTTAGGTTTTCAACAGAAGGCATCACTCCATAATCCAAAGGTAAAGATTGTGACGCGTTGGCAATTAAATGTTAGTTCATTGAATGGTCTACGAAGGTTTAAGTTCATTAAAAATTCTTAATTTCAATTCTAGCATAATGCAACAGAGTAGTAGTAGCTTTCTTGGAGGACTGCACATTATGACTTTGTTTACAAGCTTTAGATTTATTTTTTTAATTTTGAACATTTTGTTTTTGCTAAATTAATGTTTTTCTGGAAAGCGTCTGTTTCATATTATCTTATTAAGAAATACAAAAATGGTAATGTTCACAACACCACACACACACCAACCAACAACATATATTATATATATATATTATATTATATTAATCATATATTTATATTATAAATAATTATATAGTAATAAAGATTATATATAATAATATTATATATAATATAATAAATATATATATATATATATCAAATTATAATATATAAAATATTATATATTATTAAATATAATCATTATTTATTTCCTTAATAAGATAATAATAATACTATATATATCATTATTTATATAATTCTCTATACATATTAATAAATATATAATTATTATATATATTATATATATTATATATCTATATATATATATATATATAATATATTTAATATATACATATATAATATATTTTATTATTAATAATAGCTAATTATTATATAATCATATTAAATGTAGTTTTAGGATATTTTTGAAAAAAATACAAATTTGTATGCTATTTTTTCTCTTTTATAAATAATAATGGTTGAAAATTTCAAAAAACATTAATAATTTTTACGATAGTTTTTTTCTAATGGTGATTTAAATAATAAATCGTTATCCATTATGGTCCATTTTGGACATAACAAACCTTTGGAGACTTTTTTTTTGTTTGCACTAAAATAGCTCTATTCTATGTAAGGTTTTTGTTTTTTTACTAAAACATTTTAAGATTTGCTTGCTCTTTTGTCCTTTATTCATATTTACAATACAATAAAATAATAATACAAAGGTCCCATACATTCACAAAAATAAAAAAATATGCTTTAACCTATTTATTCCATTCATAAGATCTCCAATCAATTCGTTTCATCGTGATATGACCCATGCAGTTTAGTCAAATATCTTTAATCACTTTTAGCTGAAATGAAATAATCATATATATTATATATATATATCATATATATATATATATATATATATAATATATATTATTTATATTATAATATTATTTATATATTATATACATATATATATATATTATATACTAATAATTGACTTTCATAATTACAATGGAATAGACAATTTATGTATTATATGATGAATAAAAGGCAATTTTCATGTTGCACAACCACTTATAAAGACGTAGTATCTACGCCTACTTATACACTTACTCAGTTCACATTGAGATTCCCCTTCTTTTGCTCTTGATCAGTCTTTCTTACTGTTCTGATTTGGCATATCATTGTATGTATTCCTTTCAAATTCTGTTTGTAACGTTAGCAATCAAATGGGAATTGCGTGTCTTTTTTTATAGCTAAGTAGAAACGCCATTAGTTTTGGTTGTATGACGTTACAACCAATTGTCATGATGATTAATCAATATCATGGTTTGCATATTAACAGGACATAGTTTTCCCAGCTTTTGCAAACTATAATTGATGATGCTCCCATGGTCTGGTTTTCTTCCTTCACTGGTTCTATCATCTATTAAACCATTGAAATCAATTCAAGATAATGAGACTTTTATCGAACAAGGCACAATATGTATGTGTTAACCATTTTGTGGGGTTTGTCATAGAGGCGATCTATATTGCTTTACTATGTCCCTTGAAGGGCCACGATCATCATCGTCAACAACACATTTTGAGAAATTGGATCTCATTTTGCGATTTTTACGGATTTAAATGGTCAATTTTGAGAAGGGGCGAAAACTTTATTGAACATAGTTATCTATATCGGATTCAATATTTCTATCATTTTTTCATGGAAATTCGATATTCGAGATGAGAGGGGAACATTTATTCTCTTTTTCTCATCGCTTATCTAGTTAAAACTTGAGTTGAGTTTTGAAATTTCAAATTGTCCCACTCCAGCAAAAGTTCTCTGTCATTTGTTTATTTTTTACGAGAATGACATAAATAAATTGTTTCAAAAAAAATTAGTTCTAGGTTTATTTATATTCCAGAAGTAAGTGATTATATCTTTACGATTCACTGAAGTTGATATTAAATTTGCTTCCTTGATACCTTAAATCAAAAAGATTATTATTGCCAAAAAAATTCTCAAAATACCAAATAGGTTGAGGAAGGGAATTACCATGAAGAATACTAATTGCCCACTCTGAATATCTCTTGTGAGAGCGAACTTTCATCTAAATATAAGCCGCCCAGGGTGATGAAAATTCCTCCTTCGTTTGGAATTTACCTACCAGCTAATGAAATTCTCCAGCATGTTGAAAGTCATCCAGGTCAGGCCTTCTGCCATTCCGAAATTATCAGCAGGGGCCTCTTTCCTCCTCCCCAAGATGCCCCAGGCTGATTCAGAAACATCTCATCCCATATCCACCACCTTTGTTCATTATATTATTATTATATATATTATATATATATATATATATATATATATAATATATATATAAGTATATTTATACTATATATATTATATTAATAATATACTATATTATATATAATTAACATTTGTTCTTGCCAAATAAAAAAAGGCCAAGAGTACCAGGAGAACCCTAAAACAATGTTTACATATTATATAGTCTATATATATATTATATATAAGTAGATATAAGTAATCCTCAGTATATAAGTTACCAGAGCCTCCACTAGGCCCAGCTCTGCACACGCTTCAACAAGCATTCTACTCCTTTTGAGGCTCCAGTGTGTACGGACACTGTGAATTTATATTAGAATGTTCTTTGACAAGAGTCTCCGGACTCTACCTACTAGTAGTCAGTGTGGACACTATAACATGGTATTTGGAATCATCTTGCCCTATGTTTAAATTTCTCAATGTGAAGACAATAAAGGTCATGTACCGCTACCTCAGTATTGCGATAGATTATATATACTTATCATAAAATTATTAATATATATATAACTATCATAAATTAGTTTGACTTTGCGTAATATTACTTGTAGTGAAGATGAAGTGTCCTATTTATCTTATATGTATAAGATCTGTGAGTGGATTTATATGTTTCATATATTTACTGATGTGTTACTGCAGTTATGCTCTAGATATCACTCCGGCTAGCGATAGTGTGGAATATATAATTGCTTTAATGTTTGTATGTTAAATAAATGTGTAGTTTTATGATTGGAATTATGTTTTCAGAATTTCTTTTGTAAGTATTGATTGCTGTGGTAAGGATTTGGGAATTTTAATTATTAGACCGCAAAATGTAGTTTAGTTAGGGTTTTTGATATATGAAATATTGTATATCCGCTCAAGGATAGTAGGTGTGTACGATTTTGTAAAGAAATATGGGTTCCTATGCAGTTTTCGATAGGTGTTATGTTTGAAATGTTAGGATGTTTGAGTTCCATTTATGTGTGGTGTTTGTTGTTGGGCGTTGCTAAGTTGGTATAGCAGTGTTGAAATTGTTGAATGATTTCTTAATAATTAGAAATGAGTTAATCTCGGTTATTTGAAATTGTATGTAGATTGTTTTAAGGTTGCGGTGTTCAATAAAAATGCGGTGAGGCCATGTGCTTGTTAAATGCGCTGTTATAGATAAGTTTAGTAGGTCCCTTATGAAATATAGTTTGTATGTCGTAATTTGGGTAGTCTTTGTATTTATTATTTAGTTAGTTTTAGTTGTTGTTTTCGCATTTTAGTGTGTTTAATTGATAAATTATTTCATTTTAATAATACTTAATTAGATATTAATATATATATATATATACTAAAATATAATAGTATTTAATATATAATACCTCGATATATTATCACTGAGATATATTAATATATAATTAAATTAATATAATAATTAATAATAATATACTTTATATAATATTATTATAATATAATATTACAATATATTATATATTAAGTAACATTAAATATTTAAATTAATTTAATATATTATACTTATTATATATTTTACTAATATTATTACTATATCAATAAATATATATGGTGTATCATTACTATTAATTACAACAACAACATCCGGTATTATTTAGTAGATACCCTAAAATATATAATACCTTACTGAATTACTCCATAAAAACTAGAATATTATAATATATAATAAATAATAAATCATATTAAATAATAACTTATACCCTATAAATCATAGTGAGTAATATTAGGTACCTATCTCTATCATAATTATATATTTATTATTGTTACGCCTATCGATAATATTAAGCCACTATAAATAATATTATATATAATTTTTATTCATATATAATCCTAAATCAATCTATTACTATTATATTTATATATATTATTTATGTTAATATTTTTTATATTATATCTCTCACACTATTAAATATATTATATATAAAAAATTTTTATATATATTTGGTATATAGTATATATTTCATTATATCCAAATATATCTAAGTTGTCAGCTTGCACTTTCTAGACACATATGGTTTGAGTTGTTTTGGAATGACATAGTAGATGATTATCCTATTACGTGAGTGACGTAATTTTGCATGCTGAAATTTTGAAGTGACAAATTCTGACTCTTTTTATTCATTTTCCTCGGATATCACTAGTAAGGATTTGTCCAACTAGAATAAGCAAGAGTTAAGGATATTATATATGAGAGATAAAAAATCACGACATTTTTATTTAAGAAATACGTAAGTAAAGGCTAGAGTAATTCCAAATATAGATTTTGGAGGTGCCACTAATGCAAAATAGGGTTAATTAACTACAACATATGGTTTCATATCTCTAGAATAAGAGGAAAACAGATTAGTGATTACTGTATGAAATTCGAAACATATATGAAATACTCAAATACAAGAATACGAAAGAATTATATACTTATCCATTTATTGCTGACAAACTGTTTCAGTTTTGATTCATATGTCCACTTGTACCTCTCATTCGACTTAGTATCCCTTTTTAACATCCCAACAAACAAACTGGGAAGTCCGCCAAGCATGTTGTGCATTGGTCCATCTGCAACATTTAAGTGAAGCCTACTTGCATCCATAATACTTTTTTTTTATAACTCACTCCCCTCTTGGAGATGGAACCGATCCCACTTGCTACCTCAGGAAACGACCGCCATACAGATATACTGGCAGTTTGCGTGCAAAACAAAATATCTTAAGGTGAGAGTGCAAAAATGTACATTAATTACTCCAATGCGACAATCGTAAGCGATCCCATTTTTTCTCCAGCGTATTCTATTAA
>JABUQX010053900.1:12500-17500 GCA_015478945.1 Trachelipus rathkii | reverse complement strand
ACGGAAAATCATTAATTGTGTCTTTACTCCCAACGGAAAATCATTAATTGTGTCTTTTTACTCCCAACGGAAAATCATTAATTGTGTCTTTACTCCCAACGGAAAATCATTAATTGTGTCTTTACTCCCAACGGAAAATCATTAATTGTGTCTTTTTACTCCCAACGGAAAATCATTAATTGTGTCTTTACTCCCAACGGAAAATCATTAATTGTGTCTTTTTACTCCCAACGGAAAATCATCAATTGTGTCTTCACTCCCAACGGAAAATCATTAATTGTGTCTTTACTCCCAACGGAAAATCATTAATTGTGTCTTTACTCCCAACGGAAAATCATTAATTGTG
Source organism: Trachelipus rathkii (assembly GCA_015478945.1). Classification (NCBI taxonomy): domain Eukaryota; kingdom Metazoa; phylum Arthropoda; class Malacostraca; order Isopoda; family Trachelipodidae; genus Trachelipus; species Trachelipus rathkii. Next base: position 17,154 of record JABUQX010053900.1, on the reverse strand, counting down.
TCTTTTTACTCCCAACGGAAAATCATTAATTGTGTCTTTTTACTCCCAACGGAAAATCATTAATTGTGTCTTTTTACTCCCAACGGAAAATCATCAATTGTGTCTTCACTCCCAACGGAAAATCATTAATTCTGTCTTTTTACTCCCAACGGAAAATCATTAATTGTGTCTTTACTCCCAACGGAAAATCATTAATTGTGTCTTTTTACTCCCAACGGAAAATCATTAATTGTGTCTTTTTACTCCCAACGGAAAATCATTAATTGTGTCTTTACTCCCAACGGAAAATCATTAATTGTGTCTTTTTACTCCCAACGGAAAATCATCAATTGTGTCTTCACTCCCAACGGAAAATCATTAATTGTGTCTTTTTACTCCCAACGGAAAATCATCAATTGTGTCTTCACTCCCAACGGAAAATCATTAATTGTGTCTTTACTCCCAACGGAAAATCATTAATTGCGTCTTTACTCCCAACGGAAAATCATTAATTGTGTCTTTTTACTCCCAACGGAAAATCATTAATTGTGTCTTTACTCCCAACGGAAAATCATTAATTGTGTCTTTTTACTCCCAACGGAAAATCATCAATTGTGTCTTCACTCCCAACGGAAAATCATTAATTGCGTCTTTACTCCCAAACGGAAAATCATTAATTGTGTCTTTACTCCCAACGGAAAATCATTAATTGTGTCTTTACTCCCAACGGAAAATCATTAATTGCGTCTTTACTCCCAACGGAAAATCATTAATTGTGTCTTTTTACTCCCAACGGAAAATCATTAATTGCGTCTTTACTCCCAACGGAAAATCATTAATTGTGTCTTTTTACTCCCAACGGAAAATCATTAATTGTGTCTTTTTACTCCAAACGGAAAATCATTAATTGCGTCTTTACTCCCAACGGAAAATCATTAATTGTGTCTTTTTACTCCCAACGGAAAATCATTAATTGTGTCTTTACTCCCAACGGAAAATCATTAATTGTGTCTTTTTACTCCCAACGGAAAATCATTAATTGTGTCTTTACTCCCAACGGAAAATCATTAATTGTGTCTTTTTACTCCCAACGGAAAATCATTAATTGTGTCTTTTTACTCCAAACGGAAAATCATTAATTGTGTCTTTACTCCCAACGGAAAATCATTAATTGTGTCTTTTTACTCCCAACGGAAAATCATCAATTGTGTCTTCACTCCCAACGGAAAATCATTAATTGTGTCTTTACTCCCAACGGAAAATCATTAATTGTGTCTTTACTCCCAACGGAAAATCATTAATTGTGTCTTTTTACTCCCAACGGAAAATCATTAATTGTGTCTTTACTCCCAACGGAAAATCATTAATTGTGTCTTTTTACTCCCAACGGAAAATCATCAATTGTGTCTTCACTCCCAACGGAAAATCATTAATTGCGTCTTTACTCCCAACGGAAAATCATTAATTGTGTCTTTTTACTCCCAACGGAAAATCATTAATTGTGTCTTTTTACTCCCAACGGAAAATCATTAATTGTGTCTTTACTCCCAACGGAAAATCATTAATTGTGTCTTTTTACTCCCAACGGAAAATCATCAATTGTGTCTTCACTCCCAACGGAAAATCATTAATTGTGTCTTTACTCCCAACGGAAAATCATTAATTGTGTCTTTACTCCCAACGGAAAATCATTAATTGTGTCTTTTTACTCCCAACGGAAAATCATTAATTGTGTCTTTACTCCCAACGGAAAATCATTAATTGTGTCTTTACTCCCAACGGAAAATCATTAATTGTGTCTTTTTACTCCCAACGGAAAATCATTAATTGTGTCTTTACTCCCAACGGAAAATCATTAATTGTGTCTTTACTCCCAACGGAAAATCATTAATTGTGTCTTTACTCCCAACGGAAAATCATTAATTGTGTCTTTACTCCCAACGGAAAATCATTAATTGTGTCTTTACTCCCAACGGAAAATCATTAATTGTGTCTTTTTACTCCCAACGGAAAATCATTAATTGTGTCTTTACTCCCAACGGAAAATCATTAATTGTGTCTTTACTCCCAACGGAAAATCATTAATTGTGTCTTTACTCCCAACGGAAAATCATTAATTGTGTCTTTACTCCCAACGGAAAATCATTAATTGTGTCTTTACTCCCAACGGAAAATCATTAATTGTGTCTTTACTCCCAACGGAAAATCATTAATTGTGTCTTTACTCCCAAAATCATTAATTGTGTCACTTCAAACGAAAATGTATTATTCGAATACGTAACATTCAGAAAGTTATGTGAAGAAAAAAATTAATAATAATAATAATAATAATAATAATAATAATAATAATAATAATAATAATAATAATAATAATAATAATAATAATAATAATAATAATAATAATAATAATAATAATAATAATAATAATAATAATAATAATAATGCAACACCTTTTTTGTCTTTGGACAACAACTGTGATTTCCTATTTTCTTATATTTAGAAAGTATGAAAAATGGCTAATATTTTCTGCAAACTTTGATTTTGTGATCAGGATAATAATATTTCACAAATTTACCGATGAATATAATCATTCTCGGTTACAAAAAGTAGAAAAAAAACGACATATAACTCAAAAGTAGCATTTATTTATTCTTAGTTTATACGAAAGAGACCTTAAAATATTTAGAAGTAAGAGGCTTTTCTAGGTTTAGGCTTATACGGTAAGTTGCTTTCAAGAATCAAACCCAAAATATAGTCTCCAATCATATTTTCGTTATATGACCTTTGGTAGCGGCGCTCAAAGTCCAGAATATCCTGGTGAAATCGCTCTCCATGCTCCTCTGATTACGCTCCTATGTTCTCCTTAAATTTAGCAAAATGAGCATCAAGGATATGTACTTTGAGGGACATCCTGCATCCCATTTTGCCGCAGATACTGACAAAGGTCTCAACAAGCTCCTCATAGTTTTCGACCTTGTGATTCCCAAGGAAACCACTAACCACTGCAACAAAGCTGTTCCAAGCTGATTTTTCTGTTCTAGTCAGCTTTTTCGGGAATTCTTTGCACTCTATGATTTTTTTTATTTGTGGTCCGACGAAGGCACCGACTTTGACCTTTGCCTCAGACAGCTTAAGGAAGAAGCCTTGCAGGCAGATGAAAGCTGAAGACTCCTTATCTGGAACTGTGACAGACCGTTTCTTGAAGCTTAATTTTATGTGTAGTGGGGGAAATAATATTTTCTGGGAGTTCAACAGAGGTTCTCATTTGACATTGTCTCTCCCTACACTGAACTCAGCCCGCTGTGGCCAATCTCGCCTTTGGAAGTGTTCAGCGGAGACCCTGCTGTCCTAGAGACAAGGGTAACGTGGAAACTGGTAAAGCCGCCTTGGAGACCCATCAGGAAGGCCACCATTTTGAAACCTCCGATAACTTCCCAATTGTGTTCATATTTCAAGGCACTTTTACAATAGCTTCACGCTGCTGTGTTCCTCTTTGAGCTGCACCGAGTGAGCCAATTGAAGAGATGGATACATGTTCCCGTTATGAAGTAGCACAGCTTTGAGACTCTTCGATGAGCTGTCAATGAAGAGGCGCCACTCATAGGAGTTACAGGCAAATTCCAAGGCCTCAAACAAGCCTGTCATATTGTGACAAAAAATAAAGAAAAGTCGAAATAGAGTGCTGACGTTTTCTGTGACTTGTGACTTTCAAACTTTCACGTAACAAATTCCACTGCTTGAGTCTCGACGTCAAAAGCTCGGCATTGGACTTTGGGAGACCAAGATATATGATCAAGTCGCTGTAGTCTTCTTGGTTGGGGAAACATGTGTTTCTCTAATCAATTACACTATATTCAGGATCAAGGATTTCATCGTCTTCTGATTTGCTGCTTTCTTCTGAAGATGGCTATCTTCCCTTTGGAGGAATAGGTGCAGGGACCTCAAGAGAGTGTGGCACTTGGGCAATAGATGACGGAAGGTTTGGATATATGGGAGCAGGAGCATGTTTGCCAGCTCGACGCTTGGACGGGTCCACCAAACAGAAGAAACAATTGCTGGAGTGGTCAGTTGGCTCTCTCCAAATTCGTGGGATTGCGAATTTCATGGCTTTACTTTCCCCTCTGTACCAACCTGCGAAGAAAAAAATATATAAATTTAAATATCTTTCACTCATTGTTATTAAAAAAAAAATATATACTAATTCAAACTTTCCACTTAAAGAATCCAAAATCGAAATTCTAAACAAGTAAATATATATATATAAAATATATATATAATATATATATATATATATATATATAATATATATACGTCTGTATATATATATAATATATATATATATAATATATATATATATAATATATATATATATATATATATATATATATATATATATATATATATATATATATATATATATAATAAATAATTATTTTATATAAATTATATATATTTTATATATATATATAATTACCTTCTAGAGTTTTTTGAAAGTTCGCATGTTGAAATGAAGGTGCCCATTGTTTGTCTTTGTCCCCCAACAGGCATGTCATAATATGCCTTTTAGGCCTCGCACATTTTAGCAGATGTATTCACGAGGTACGTTTATGTTCGTGTCTTCATAAATTCACAGCAGACTTAACAAAATGCGTCTGCCTGATATTTGCAACCTCTT